>CANTUT010000300.1:262500-332500 GCA_947687605.1 Reutealis trisperma
TGGTCAATAAATAGTTAGTAATACATATTACAATTTCTGTCAGTATAATCTGTCAGTAATATTTTATTTCTATTAGTAAATAGTTGGTAATACATATTGGTAAATAGTTGGTAATACATATTGCAAAAAAACGTGCCTTTTCAAATATTTTAGCATAATTGTCGATTATTATTCTATCAGTATTCGGTCAATATTTACTGACAGAATTATATCCATCGATAAATGCCGTGTTTTTGGTAGTGTTATTTTTTTTTTTGCTTTTTATCCAGACAAAAGAACCAAATGATGTATTAGGCATAGAGAAAATGAGAATGTGATGATGCATCATGCAAAACAAAAGTATTTTATATTATGATTTAGACTGTACCTTAGTTGGGCTGTCTATGCATCTCTTACAGTCATTTTTCTTTCATTCGTTTCTTTTTTAGGAAGAATCAGGTCCATGTAGGTTTGATTGCATTGCCTTAAAAAGAAAAACAAAGAGAAAATGCAAATATCATTCTCAGACGAAGTTTCTCTTTAATTGATCTAGATTGCAGGGGTTAGAGAATTCATTTTAGATGATGTCCATAAGGATGGTGCCTCCACCTGATAAGTTCTTCTTGAGCACATATGGTCTAGCCTAATTCGGTGTGAATTTTCCTTTTGGGTTATGAACTAGGGGTCAGATCTCTTTTGAAACTAGAATTTCTTCTTGCAAACCCTTTTGTCTTTCACCTTCTTGTTGAAGTGTTTAGCTAGCTTATGTTGGTAGTCTTGGATCTTATATAAGAAATCCATTCTTTTCTCATCGATGGCATTTAACTGGTCATGATATCCCCTAATCCATTCTGTTTCACTCAACTACCTTTCTCTCAACACTCTAGTAGAGTGGATTTGCATTTTAATAAAGAGGATAGCTTCTATTCCATAGACCAAAGCATATGGGATTGCCCCTATTGGAGTGGTGTGCGAACAATGGTTTTATATCCCTATAAGGGAATAGGTAGATGATCATACCAATCTATGTGCTTTATAATAGTCTTTTGCATAATGGTCTTAATGGTCTTGTTGGTAGTTTCAACTGCAGCATTAGTCTGTGATCGGTAAGGAGAGGAATTGTGATATTAAATGCCTTATTTATGGAGTAGGCAGACTACCTCCTTTGAAAATAAGAGCCATTATTTGTGATTATCTTAAAGGGAGTTTCAAGCCAAAAAAGGAAATTGGTTTGGATGAAGTGTGCTACCTTCTTTGCATTTAAGAATTGATATGGTACCGCTTCAATCCATTATATAAAGTAGTCCACAGTTGCTATAATATACTCGTGCTTGTTGAAGGACTTCAGAGAAATTCTCCTAATGACATCTATGCCCTAGGTGGCAAAGGCTACGATGTCACTATTAGGTTCAACGAGATAGGGGGCTAATGTTCAAGTTAGGTAAAGATTTGGCAATTGTGACATTTTTGAACCTACTTTGCATAATCCTTGTTTATGGTTAGCCAAAAGTAACCCAAATTTGCAATTTTTTGAGCCAAACCTATCTCATTCATATGAGGGCTCTCTTCCCTACCATGAATCCATTCTATAATTTATTGGACTTTTTCTTTAGTCACACATTACAAGTGGATATTATCTGAGGGTCTCTTATGCTACACATCCCCATTAGGTATGAAATCGGCCAATTGCCTTAGAGTTCTTAGTATGCTTTGGAGGCCCCTTCTAGATGTAGTTAAAGATATCTCAAAACCAAGTATCAGCCAACTGACAATTCATGCACATGGTATAGTACTTAGGCTATCATTTCACTTCAATGACAATGGGCCTGCGTATTTCATTATCGCTCATGTTTATCATTGAGGTTAAAGTGGTTAGAACATTGGCGAATTGGTTCTTCACTCTTGGCAAATAATGAAAGGAGAGTTAATAAAAATTTTCAGCTAGATCATGTAGGCATTGATGTTAAGGAAGCAAATGCTCTTCTATAATATTTTACTTATAAAAAACTTATGAAACAATAATGTTGGAATCATCTTAGATTTCTAAGTAGTCTATTCTCATGTTGATGGTCACCTCTAGACCAACTATGCATGCTTCATACTCTACCTTATTATTGATTACCTCAAATTTAAACTTGATTACCATAGGCTGGCGATTTCCTTTAGGAATGATAAGAACTATGCTAGCTCCATAGCCTTTATTATTGGAAGCACCATCAAAGAACAATTTCCACACTTTAGGGTTTATAACTAGAATATCCTCATTAGGAATTCAAACAAATCACCATCTACAGGGGCTGCAGAGTTTGGTATTAGAGCTTTGACTCTAAATCAGGTTTATATATCCAATTCATCTTTTCATTTTAGTTTATTATTTTTGAGTTGTTTTTGTTCAATTCTAATAAATCAAAAATCATAAAAAAAAAAAAACATAAATTTGGATAGAAAATTACACAGGTAGTTGCACACCCATGCTATTTGAATAGATTATGCATAAGCAAATAGGAATATAATTTGGCCTCTTCATCTTCACACTAGGCTTGAATAGATTGATTAAACCCTTAAAGTCTTTATCATGCATACATTTATGAACTTCTTGCAAGACATCTTAATTCTCATTATGCAGTTAGTTGGTTAGTAATTACACTTCCTTTTACTATGTTCCTCAGAACATACTTCAAGTCAAAGGCTACAAATACTTCCATCCATCATGCCATTTTGCTGTTAAGAATTGACCTTCCATAAGAAATTTCAAGAGGCTTCTATTAGCTAGTATATAGGTTATATAAGAGTATAGGTAGTGCTAGAGCTTATGGCATACCCATACCAATGCTAGGCATAATTGCTCAATATGGTTATAGTTAAGCTTATAACATAGCATATGCTTGCTCAGGTAATAGATGGCATTCTCTCTATATGAGTCTGGCATATTTTGAGCAAGTATTGCACCTATAGATTCCAAAGTAATTGACAAATAGAGTAGCAATGGTTGACATGGTTCTAGATGTTGCAGTATCAATGGGTTTAGCAAATATTCCTTAATTTTTTTGATGACCTCTTGACATTCCTCATTCCATTGCTTAGAAACTCCTTTTCTTGGCAGCTTAAAGATCGGTTTGCAAGTATCTACCAGCTGCACAATGAAGTGACTGATATACTATAGGCCACCTAGAAAGCCTTTGATCTCCTTTTCAGTTTCAGGAGGGGGCATTTCTATAATTTCCTTTGACTTAGCTGGATCCATTTATATTCCTTCTTGCTAACCAAATGTCCAAGAAACACACCTGAGGAGGCACCAAAGACTTGGCTGTATTTAGTTTGAAACTATACTACCTGAGTCTTAAGAAGAATCTATATAGGGCTTTTAAATGTCTTTCATAGGTTTTGGACTTTACCACCATGTCATCAATATACACCTCAACATCTTTACATATCATCTTGTGAAAGATAGTTCTTACCATTATCTGATATGTTGCCCCAGCATTCTTAAAACCAAAAGGCATCACTTAGTAATAGTAGGTGCCCCATTTTATTACGAAAGATGTCTTCCTTTTATACATGACTTCTGTAAGGCCTCGCTAAAGTCTCTTCTTTGGGAAGGAGAACAAGGTGAAGGACTAAAGAGCCAAGTTTAGGTTGATAGAGGTCACCGATGGTCTTAGTGACAAATCTCTAGGATTTGGTTTCCCTGGCCACTTCCTATATCCGACTGAGGGCCTAACTGACTGGCCCGAGAAACTATCCACCGAGGAGAAGGCAAGCCTCAAGACTTTGGTCTATCAAGGCTTTGTCTACAACTTGGAGAAAATGATGGCCTCCTTCTATGTGAAGGATGAGCATGGCCTTCCTACTCCTGGACTCTTGTTAAGAGACATAAGAGGTAATCTTTCAATTGTTCATCAAAGTTTTAATTGCTAGTGGGTTATTAACCTTGTTATGTTTGTGTTGTGTTTGCTGTTTTGGTTGCAGTGGAGGCCAAGGATCCTAGGCACTACCAGGATATAATGAAAGAGATAAAAGGGGTTCTCCTAAGACCCTTCAATAAGGAGGCTGAGCTTATTGTCCTCGACCTTCGGATGGGGAGGCTTCAAACACACACCTCCTCTGACTTTCAGTCCCAATCGGCAAAGCCTCGTGTTGCACCGCCGGGTCTGGTTCTCCCAAGACCCTTCAATGAGGAGGTTGAGCTTCCTATCCTCGATCTTCGGATGATGAAGCACATTCCTGCCGGGTCTGGTTCGGCCATTAGATCATAAGGGGCCCAAGTGAGTGTGGCCAGCATGAAGTCAATTTGAATTGTTCGGAGATGACTTGTTAAGGCTTTTGATCGCTCTATTCCTGTTGTGCAGAGAGGTACTCCTTCGTCTCGTATTGCATTGGCTGCCATGAAGCCCACTTCTCAGGGGGGCATTTTGATCTCTGGGCGTACTGGAGCTTCTCCTCCTCCACCCCCACCTCCTCTGGTTGGTGATAAAGGGAAGGGAAAACTTCCACCTCCTCTGCCGAAGCTGAAAGTGAAGGGGCCTCCAGTTCCCAATATCCTTGACACTATTGCTCACTCTTCTTAAGGAGCAGAGTGACTAGCGAACCTGGAGGAGGCTTTGATAGACGTTCCTAATGCTGAATTTGAGGCACGTCTGAAGAAGTTGATGGATGACTTTAATGCCCCAGAGATCAACATTGGGGTAGGTAACCTTCCTTCTCCCCCATCGCCTTCATCTTATAAGGATCCTTGTGTCATCAAAAGAAAATATCTGAGATGGTCCAAGGAGGTTGTGCCTGGGAGACCTCTTATTGTTAAGGAGGTGGAGGCCTGGGAGAAGTTTGTTGAGGAGCAAAGCATCTCATATCCTAATCTGGCAGTCCTCAAGAAGCTTTATCCCTCCCCTGTTAAGACAATGGTCGAAAGGAAGACCTTCGTCTCCAGAAGCAACTTCCTGCCTTGTTCGTTACTCCTTTACGTGCCTTTATTTATTTGTTTGAATTTGTGAATGTTTTTGCTTTTTCTCTTACAGTTTCGGTGGGCGAAGCAGATGCCATTATTCAGGAGCTTTCTCTTGAGGCTCTTTTGGCGGTTAGTATGGGTCCCCTAGAGGTTGGGGCTTCGGCCAAATGTCTGGCGAAGGCTGCTAATACTATGGTTGATGAACCATTTCCTTTAGCTACTGCTTCATTTGAGGCTAGGCCAAGGGCTGCTGTTGCTGTGACTGACGAAGCATTTCCTTCAGCTGCTGCTTCATCTGGGGTTATGCCAGGGGCTATTGTTACTGCTGAGGATGTCTCTTCCCTTCGTCCTCCTAAGAAAAAACTGACAGTGGAAGATTTTCTATGTAGGAAGAGGCCCTTGGCAATAGCTTTAATCGTTGCCACTATGCCAGAAGTTCGCTCTACTTCAGGGACCCCTTCGCATGGGGTAAAGGCAGAAGTGTTAGCCCCTTCACAAGGGACAATGATGGAGGCCTCTCTGCCCAATAAGAGGCAACGAGTCGAAGAGCTTGCGGAGATTGTAGCAGTGGACACCCTTTTGCTTGGAGAGGTCGATGCATTAATCAATCCTTCTTCATCGTTTACTCCTCCTGCTATTGTATTGGCCCCCTTACCCTTTTTGCACCCGACACTTATACCTTTTTTTTGGGTCAATGGAGGATTCTCTTGCCATGCAGGAGGCTCTGCTAGAGAAGGTACACTCATTCTTATTCTGGCTGCGACTATCGACTATATTTCATAATTATTGCTATTTGTTTATTGTAGGCGGTTCTTGATTCTAAAATTCTAAGGATCGATTTTGGTCTTCTAAGGGATCACTATGAAGACGCCCGGTGAGCTACGGAGGAGAGGCTAAAATTATGCTCTAAGTTGGAGGGAGAGCTTTTCTCTATGAAGGCAAAGGCCGAGGAAGTTGCAGAGCAAACGAAGGCTCATAAAGAGGCTCGCTCTAAAGCGAAGGCGGAGGTTAGTGCCTTAACTGAGGCAATGGTGATTAAGGACAAAGCCATTGCCGATCTCAGTACGCAACTAGACAAGTTGAAAAATGCTAACGAAGAGCTTGCCAGGAGGTTGAGGAGGTTCTTATTCTTTGAGACAACTTGAAGAAGACTCAGCGGGAACTTCAAGTCTCAGAGTTCGGATACACGCAAGCCTCCAATTGGGCCAAAGCTGCGCTTGAGAAGGCTAACAAGGCTGAAGAAGGTCGGCGAAGGGCTGTGAGGAGCGTTATGCAGTCTAAAAGCTTCGACGATATCATCACTTACCACACTTACAAAGTTATAGCCGAATATTACAATAATGCGCTTCGCGATGCAGTGGAGCATTTTCTTAGCGTGCTGCAAGTGGTAGCTGAGTTGGATGCTGTTGAAGAACCTCCTGCTCTGGATCTCTTATAATTCCAAGATCCCATCCTAGAGGGGGATGAAGGTCTTCCATGACCTAAAGATTTCCCTGCTTGGGATAAAGATGTTCCAACTTCATCTCCTATCCTCAAAACTTCTAGTAAAGGTGAAGTGGATGTAGATGAAGGACTTCCCGTTCGGATGGATCTTTCGCAAGCCAAACCCCTTTTTGTTATTTAGCTGAACTCTATAAGTGGCCAGCTTCTACCATCAACTATAACAGCAGTTCCTCCAAGCGATCCTCTGTCTTGAAAGTCTTTTCTTCTTTCTTCTTGTATTTTTTCTTCTTGTATTTTTTATTCTTTTTGTACACAAATTCTAACATGTAATACATTTATTTTGGAATAAAATAATACAATCTTTACATTTCTATCTTGTGCATATGCATTTTTGTGAATTTTGTCCTTCACACCTTACTTTTATGAGGATCTAATCCATGTTGAAATCCAATAACCGAAGACTGTGAGGATTGGAAGAGTGATTTTTCTTTTCCTTGTTACTTAGGAGAAAAGTATCTTAGCTAAGCTACCTTTCGAATCAAAGTTTGAACGTGTTCACCCTCTTCTTCCTTTAGGCTTCCTTAGCTTCGTGCCTAGGTATACTAGGGCTTTGGACTTTCCCTTAGGAAAGTTCTTCTCACTCTTGGTGAGGCTTCATGCCTAGATTGACTAAGGCTTGGGCTTTCCCTTGGGAGAGTTCTTCTTACTCTTGGTAAGGCTTCGTGTCTAGATTCACTAGGGCTTAGGCTTTCCCTTAGGAAAGTTCTTCTCACTCTTGGTGAGGCTTCATGCCTAGATTCACTAAGGCTTAGGCTTTCCCTTAGGAAAGTTCTTCTCACTTTTGGTGAGGCTTCATGCCTAGATTCACTAGGGCTTAGGCTTTCCCTTATGAAAGTTCTTCTCACTCTTAGTGAGGCTTTCTTGATGCGAATGGAGATAATTTGAGATGAACTACATATTTGTTATTGTTATTATTGATAATACATCTTGAGATGTTGGATGTTCTAGGTATGAGGAATTTCCACACCTTCTAGAGTTACAAGTTTGTAAGTGCTAGGACTTATGACTCTTTTTATTTGGAAAGGTCCTTCCCACGTGGGTGCGAGCTTGCCTGTGCCTTCATGCTTTCCAATAGCTTCTAAGAATCTCATCACTAGATCCCCTTCGCCGAATACTCTGTGCTTAACTTTCTTGTTGAAATGATTAGCAGCGTGTTGCTTATAATTAGCTGTTTGAATGCTAGCTAATTCTCTGAGTTCTTCTAGGAGATCCAAATCATTTCTTCTGGCATGGTCATTGTCTTCATCTTCGCAATAGTTGATTCTTCCACTGGGAAGGCCTATATCGACAGGAATTATAGCCTCTGTGCCATAGGTCAGGCTGAATGGAGTCTCTCCTATGGATTGCTTGGGAGAAGTCCTATATGCCCATAACATATGATGTAGTTCGTCTACCCAATTTTGACCATATCCATCTAGTCTCCGCTTAAGACCTTGCAAAATAGTTTGATTTGTTACTTCCATCTGGCCATTTGTTTGAGGATGGGCTACAAATGAGAAATGTTGTTTGATCTGAAGCCCTGTACAAAAGGACCTAACTTTAATGTTATCGAATTATTTGCTATTATCGCTGATGAGCTGATAGGGGATACTAAATCTACACACGATGTTCCTCCATGTAATACCTGAGGCCTCTTAACAGTAGCGATGATATTACGGCATCTATATACAGTGCTGTGTAAGGTCTTAAGAATTATAAGAGTATCAAAAGAGATAAATTCTAAATGAATGACATGACAATGATTGAAGGATGTAATCAATTTTGATAAATTTGTGTACATGAATAGTTTCATGTACAACAATAAGGTATCTGGAGTGAAGATATTCATTTAACATCAGAATGCGTGGCCAAGCTAAAAATGAATGTTTTCAATATTCAAATGATTTGAATATAAACGTTTCAAAATAATAATTTTATATGAAAATATTTTTCCTTTATTGTTATATTTATATTGATATTCAAAATTATCTAAAGTTATAAACTTCCATTTGAATAATGATATTGATATTGATATTTTTATTATTATTATATTGATATTAATAAGCTAAACTTATATTGATATTTGATATATAATTTATAAATATTGTTATATGAGTATTTAAAATAGTAGAAAATTATTTCAAATTTAAAATTGATATTTGAAAGGGTATTGGTTTATTATATTATTATGTTAATATTTTTAAGAGAATATTTTATTAAATGAATTATTGAGTTATTATTTACTAAATTGATAAAATTTTAAATTAAAGAAATTGGAATTTTATTATAAAATATAAAAAATTTTGTAATTAATATTTGAAGTTATATATTATAATTTTTATATTAAAGTTAATGGATAATATGATAAAATTAATGAAATTAATATTTTGGTTAAAATTATTGTTTTAGAATTTATATGACAAACATTATTATTATTATTGTTATTATTATTATTGTTATTATTATTATTAAAGTTAGTATATATTTATAGATATATATATATATATATATATAAAAAGTAAAGTCGGCAGCCCAAACAGAACAGAGAAGAAGAAATAGAAGCAGAGGGAAACAGAGGAAACGGACAGAGGGCAGAGAGAGAGAGAGAGAGAGAGAGAGAGAGAGAGGCGCACAAGGGACTGCACGCCGGACCACCGCCCTCCGGCCACCGCAGACCGACACGCGCCGCACTAGGAGGAAGGACGCCCGCCGCCCCATCGACCGGTAGAGGCTCGTCGCCTGCAGCCACCGGATGGCGGCGCCCGCTCCCTCCAAAATTTCGCCCGCCGAAACTTCTAGGCCATTTTCTGACGACTTTTCGATCTCCGTTTTTAATAAAATTGGTATGGTTGAACCCCTTGTGATTCCAGCTTCGATTTGGTATATTGTTTGCTAATTTTAGATGATCTTTTTATTGATCGAAATCCGGCGACATCAACGGTTACCGACGCTGTTTCTACCTATTTTCCAGCGGACTACAGTAAACGAAAGTTATATTCAGACTCCTCACATCACAAGCTAACTGATGATATCCTCGGATCGTGATTTGGTCGTCGTTGGAATTTTCCGGCGACCGGATTCCGGCGACCTCTGAAATCGACAAATTCGGACAGAAGCTCCGGCTCATTAAACCGAGCCATATAGTATAAATCTCGATTTCCAATCATGTATAGATAGTGAATTATGATTTTATTTGTAAGAATTTAGGTAAATAGTTTAATGGAATTAAGTGATTAAATGAGATAATTGAATTGAATTAATTGTTATTTATATAATTATGGAGTATTGTTGGTGATTAAATTGGTAGATTGAAGTGAAATGTTGATATTAGAATTGATTTAATTGAATTGAATTATTTGGAAGAATGAAGTGAAATGTAGATATTGGTATTGATTGGATTAAATTAGTGATTATTAGTTTGATAATGAGGAATGAAGTGGGCGGATGGGATTAGTGTATGGAAGGTCCAGGTTGGACCATTTGATTGTGATATTGTGGATAATTTGAATTTATGGAAATTGCTTAATCGATTTTACTTGAATAGTATGAAGATTGAAATGTGAAATTGAAAGAAAGGAGAATCATTCTTTTAAGTGAGTTATTGGAAAATAATTAGAGAAATGTTAAGTTTAGTAGTAAGTATAAGTTTAGAATATCTTAATTTTAGAATGCTAAGTTGTGAATAAGATAGAAATGTTAATGACTTATGCTAAGTTAAGTAATGTGATAATGAGGAAGTGATTAATATATGATTGAAATGCATGTGTAGAGTCTAATAACAAGGACAAGGATATTGGGTAAAGTGCGAGAAGCACTAATCGTATCAGAGTCAAATGTACATAGGAGCAAAGGAGTTCACGGTGAGTACTTAATAATATAATATGCCTTATTTCATATACTTGAACCTTTATTGTTCCAACCTTAATGGTTGAATTATTTCTATGCCTTGAAAAGTTGAATGACTCATTGATATTCCATAATCTTGATTTCTTGATAAGCTTAATCTGCTTATTGAATATTGAACCGTTGATATAATACTTCTTTGATTATTGAGCCAAAGTGAACCAAACATTTCTTTATGGCACTTGGCCAAATGAGTCTATATTGTTTGATCTTATAATATGATTAATAATGAGAACCCAATTGATATTATATATTATCCATTGTAATATTACATTTTTTGTGCTTTAAGTATAAGCCTAAATGTTGGATCACTTTCCTAATTGAAATGCATTACAATTCTTTGGCATGCATGATCCATTTTACCAATTATTGAATTAAATATCCCTTATGGCACTTGGCCAAATGAGCCTTATTGCTTCATTTCCTAATATGATCAATGATGAGAATTTTGATTATTTATTGATATACTATCCATTGAAGTATTTCATGGATAGAAAGGAAAAATGTTTTAATGATATCGTGGCAAGCAGAATACCCCTCTGATGTGGGGCAATACATTAGACATTGTGCACAATGGTAATGAACCTGCGGATAGGGTAAAGAGTATCCGAACCCTAGCTGGGAAGGGTTTATGGCTCCCAGTACATGCGACCCGATCAGTTGTACGTGTGACTGATATGGGAGTGAGCAAGGCGTAAGCCGCCACTCGAATGATAATGATAATGTGGGAAACACACTATTTCCATAAGGGAAATATTCTGCTAAAAATGCAATATTTACTGTATATGGAAAACTATTTTTATAAGAGTAACTTGTGACCCGTTTTACCTCTTTGCTATGAAAATATTATCATTAAAGCACCTACCATTTGTTTATTTTATATAGAGTTATTTTGTACTCACTGAGCCTGTCTCATATTTTAGTGGTTTAAACTTTTCAGGTATAGTCAATGAGTTAGCAAAGTAAAAGTCCCAAGCCCACCCTTCGCTTGGAAACTGTTTTGATATGTTTCCGTGTTGTAAGTAGAGCTCCATGGTTATTGAAAGTTATAAGGTCTATATGTAACATGAATGGTTATTAATGGGTTAGCATTAATATGTTAAAGGATGTTTGTATAATATGATTTGTATCATAACCGTTATTGTAATTATATATGAACTATTGAACGTTGAGTTAATGACATGAAATGAAACTTTAAAGGTTTTACAAGTTATATATGTAAATGATATTATAAGTGGAAATGATAGCAAGTAATGAGTATTAAGGAAATGTGATTAGGCTACGGTCTTGGGATACGATTCAATGTAATGAATGTCAATTGTTTATGAGTGGAATAGGTTCTACAGGTTTTGGTGCCCTTATGGCTACCCATGCCCTAGGATCGTCGCGGCTCAAGGATGGGTCGTGACACTCCATAAGAAGTTGATCACTTTTTTGGCAGTGATAGTGGCTAAGGCTTCGACTTCAACCCATTTGGTGAAGTATTCAACTGCTACTAGGAGGAACTTTCTTTGTCCTGATGCTGCTGGGAAGGGTCCTACTATGTCCATCCCCTATTTAGCGAAGGGCTAAGCACTAGAAATGGGGATTTGTTCCGCTGCTGGGACGTGTTTTCCACTGTTAAATTTTTGACATGAGGGGCATTTTTTGACAAATGCCACAGCTTTGTTTTTCATTCTCGGCCAGTAGTACCCTTGTCTAATTGCTTTAGCTGCTAGCACTTTTTCACTTATATGCATCCCGCAGGATCCTTCATGTATTTCTCGAAGGATGTATTCGGCTTCGTTTAGCCTCAAGCATTTCAACCAAGGCAAAGAGTAGGCTCTTTTGTACAAGATTCCATTATATGGGGAGAAATGGGCACTCCTTCACTCGATCTTCTTGGCTTCTTTGCCATCTTCAGGTAGTTCCCCCTTTTCTAGGTAAACTTTGATGGGGTCTATCCAACATGGCTCTTCTTCGACTTCCATGACCTTTTCCCCCTCAACAATGCTAGAGGAGGTTAAAGTACCTAGATAAATATTTTGAGGAAGTTCGACTGAGTGAGAGGCAGTCGGTTTGCTGAGACTGTCTGCTCTATAGTTCTTTTCTCTAGGGATCTTTTGAAAGAACAACCTGACTCCTCTATTTTTCATCCTTTGAACAATCTCTTTTGTCTTTTGCAGGTACTTGGTCATATTCGGCTCTTTAGCTTCAAATTCCCCTTTTATTTTTTCGATCACCAATTGGGAATCACTATATATTATGAGTTGCTCTATATGAAGGCAATTAGTAAAGAGCAATCCTTGGATCACGGCTTCGTACTCTATAGTGTTGTTGGTAGCTTCAAAATCTAGTCCCAAAGCATACTCTAGTGAGAATCCTTGAGCGCTTCTGAGTATGATGCCCACACCATTTCCTTCCTTGCTGCTGGCACCATCTACAAAGAGTTCCCACTGAAGATCCGGGAGTACTGCTGACAAGTCCTTTTCCAGGCTTCGGTCTTCTCCAGTGTCCTTAGAGCCGAAGGAGCATTCGGAAATGAAATCTGCCAATGCTTGGGCTTTAATTGTTGACCTTGCTCTGTGTTGTAATCCGTGCAGTCTTAACTCCACTGACCAACACAGCATTCTTCTCGAAGTTTCTGGCTTATGAAGCACCCTTTATAATGGCTTATCAGTAACTACTACTCCTTGGTGTGCTTGCAAATATATTTTGTACTTTTGGTAAGAGAGCACTAGAGCGTATGCCAACTTTTCTATTAGAGAATAGTTTAATTCTGCTCCCTGCAAGACTTTACTGAAGTAATAGATTGGCTTCTTGACCATTCCTTCTTCTCTAATTAGCACCGAACTGATTGCTTGGTCAGAAGCGGACAAGTAAATTAATACTTCTTCGCCTGGCAAAGGCCTGCTCAAGATCTATTTTGAACTCAAGAAGGCTTTCAATTCTTCAAACATTGCTTGGCACTCCTCCGTCCAATCGAACGTTTGCGACATTCTTAGCTTTTTGAAGAAAGAAAGGTACTTCTCAGTAGATTTAGACATGAACCTATTCAACATAGTGATTCGCCCTGTCAACCTCTAGACCTCCTTCACATTCTTCGAGGGTTCTATATCTAAGATGGCTTTCACTTTGTCAGGATTGGGCTCAATTCCCTTCTTACTGACCATGCACCTTAGGAACTTGCCTCCCTAAATGAAAAATGCACATTTCTCTAGGTTAAGCTTCATCCCATATTCTTCTATTACTGTTAGCACTTCAGCTAGGGCACGGATATGGTCCTCAAAGCTTTTGCTTTTCATGATCATATCGTCCACATATGCTTCTAGGTTTCTACCTAGTTTATCCTTGAACATTCTGTTGACTAAGCGTTGATATGTGGCTCCGACATTTTTCAAACCGAAGGGCATTGACACATAACAGTAAATGCCTTTCTCTATTATAAATGAGGTTTTCTCTTCATCGTCTGGGTGTATTTTGATCTGATGGTACCCCTGCTTCGCATCTAAGGATGATAAAAATCCATACCCTGCCGTCGAATGTACCAATTTATCGATCATGAGCAATGGAAAAGAGTCTTTTGGACAGGCCTTATTCAAATCTGTAAAGTCTATACACATCTGAAAGGTCCCATTCGCCTTCTTGACTAGCACCATATTCACCAGCCATTTCGGATATTGCACTTCTTTGATGAACTTCACCTTCAAGAGCTTGTCTACTTCCTAGTCAATGATTGCTTGCCGTTCTAGGTCGAAGCATCTCTTCTTCTGCTTGACTGGTCTGTAGGCAGGATCTACATTCAATTGATGTGTTATCACTTTGAGTCCCACCCCTCCCATCTCTGCCGAAGACCAGGCAAAATTGTGAATATGCTTCTTCAGGAACTAGTGCGCGAATGACTTCTATTCATTTTCCAAAGAAGAATTGACCATCAAGAACTCTTTAAGTTCCTCTCTGACCATCACCCTTTCCAGCTTGTCAACGGGTTCAGTTCTTTTTTCAGGAACAGCGACTTCGACTACAGCTATCTCCTCAACAATGACTTCGCACTTCTTTATCTTTTTGTTTTGTTGTCTTTCTCCTTGTCCATCTTGAATGCCATAGACATGGAATACTTCTCCGTTGAGCTTTGGAATCATCATCCTCAGATGTCTAATGTTCGTTGAAGCATCCAGGTCATATAGCAATGGTTTACCTAGCAAGACATTGTACGCCAAATGCGTCCTGACAACAACAAAAGTGGCCATAATGGTCACACTTTCAGGAGCTATGCCAATTATGAAGGGTAGTCTTGCCACTCCGATTGATGGGACCTTTGTTCTGTCCAGGGTGTAAACTGGGTGTCTCACCTCTTCTAAATCTTCTTCCTTGAGACCCATCTTCAAATACACTTCATTCGTCAGTAGGTTGACTGAACTTCCTTCATCTACCAAGATTCTTTTGATGAAATAATTTGCAATGATTGCTTGGATCACCAATGGGTTAGCATGGGGGGTGCGAAGGACACTTCCATCTGGTCTCTCCGATCGACTTCTCACCCCTTTATAGTAAATGTACTTAGGCCTTTCCTTTTGTCTGGCTAGGGCCTTAGTACTATTTTTGCTTTCCTGGGCTTCATCTGGTCCTCCAATGATACAGTGGATAGTCCCTACTGAATCATCATTAGCTCTCTCCGGGTATCTTCCTCTATCTTCACTGGGGCCAGCCCTGCCCAACTCTTCTCTCTTTACGAATTTTTCCAAGTAGCCTTGTTTGATCAATCTCTCAATTTCCTCTATTAACTGCCTACAATCGTTGGTGTTATGACCATGGGTGTTATGGAAGAGGCAGTATTTGTTTTGATCTCTCTTTTCGGGGGGAGCAGCCATGGGTTTGGAGCGAGCCCATATATTTTGGTCCTTGAAGGTTGCGAAGACTTTGGCTGGACTAGCATTGAGAGGAGTGAATTTACTGGGATCGAAGGTGGATCGTGATTGATTATTTCTTTCTCTCCCCCTCCTTCGTCCGCCGGATGGCTTTTTTTCTTATTTTTCTTCCACCTTCTTTTCTCGCTTTGCCCTTGAATCCTCTTTAGAAATGATCTCCATTCTTCTTTGCTTTGCCATCTAATTAAAGGCCAAAGTATCATCCTGTCGTATGTATTTTTGGGCTAGCGCCATTGCATCCTCTAGGGTGCGGGGAGCATGGCAACAAAGGGTTTTGAGAAAATCCGTATAAGGGGTCCCGTTCTGCCAGGCTTCCACCGTTTGGGCTTGATCTAAGTGCATGACTTTTAAGGCTTCTCGGTTGAAGCGAACCATATAATACCTTAAGGATTCATTTTCTTTTTGCACCACCGTCTCTAAATACTGAGTCTTTCGCTCCACCAGAATACTAGAAGCGAATTGGTGCATGAAGGACCTGGCTAGCTTTATGAAAGAGTTGATATTTCCTTCTTTCAAACCATCAAACCATCTGGTTACAGCTCCCTCTAAAGATCCCCTGAATGCTCTACATAGGGCTTCATCATCTGCCGTTTGGAGTTCAACCGCATGTTTGTAGTCTATGATGTGGACTCTAGGATCAGTTTCCCCAGTGTACTTTTTCAACATCGGCGGTTTGAACTTGCTAAGCATAACATAATCTCTGATGGACCTGGTAAAAGGAGATTTCACGGTGAGTTTCAAGGTTTTATCCATAGCCTTTCCACTAGAATCTTGATTTATTTCCTCCAAAAACTTATTTACAACGTCTCTCACTTCCTCTTCCTTCTTCCAACGACTGTTGCTAATACCGGGTGACCTTCTACTCCGTGCCCGCGAGGGGTGACTAGCAACAGAATATTCCCCTCTACTCTGTTCTCTTCCTTTCGAGTGTTTCTCTAAATTTTCTCTTTTCCCATATTTCTACTCTTTCTGTTCATGTCTTCCTTTGTTCCATCCTTTGCTCCACTATACATCATTTGCATGAAAACTTTTTCCATGCAAACGCTTATATTCACTGTCTGGGAGCGAAGCTTCTATACTCCCCTCTTCCTCGGTCGAACTTTCCTCTCCTCCACACCTCTCTTCTATCCCCACTTCTGTGTTTCCTCCCAGGTTTATCAATGGCTCTTCATTGACCTCTATGGATCCTTGTGATTGTCTTTCATAGTCCAAGGTTCGAGCAACATTCCTCTTAGGGGTAGTTTCTAGGACAATGACGAGTGTTTGTGCTAGGGGGTTTGTTACTGAGAACCCCTTACAAATGCAACTATAGTGTTAATGAACTACAAAGCAGGAACTAGATCAAGGTTTGGAGGATTCAGAGGGGTCTGACTTGGTCCAGCTGTGTTTTGTTGGAAAATAAGGAGCTGAAGTGATGTGTTTAGATTGATGGGAGTTGTCATGGACATATCAGTAGGTGAAGGAAGAATGTGTTTGGGATTTGAAGGGGTTGAAGATTCAGGGTTGTCGAGGTTTGTCATAATGGTGGATTTAAAAGTGAAATGTAGCGTTAATAGAAGATCAGCCAACATTGTTTCTCACAGATGGCGCCAATTTGATCGGTACAAGATCACGATGAGGGAGGATGAGCCAGATCTTCTCTGCTGGGCCGGGAGTATTATGTTTGCAAAGAATAGAAAAAAGATCACAGAGAAGCCAGGTCTTTCACCTGGCAAAGACCTTCTGACGATCAAGTCAGTATAGGAAAATCCTTAATCCTCAAGAAGTTATCTCCTCTTGACTTTCAGAGTATTTTTAGTAAGAGAAAGGAGGTGAGAGAGCGTAGAGTTCCATCTACCTAGACTTGAGCTTTCCTTCCTCTTTTGTATGGTTTAGTGTAAGGTAAGATTGACACCTCTTCCTGAGAAGGGATGTACTCTGTCATTCGACCATATTAGTTAGTGAGAGTTGGTGTAATGATGGCAGGTGCATGTCCTTTGTCCTGTCCTCAGAGGTGTTTGATGAGGAAAATGTCAGGATAAGGTGTGGACTGACTAAAGGCATGTCCTTATGTCAGTCAATAGGACACGTCATCGGTATGCTTCGGCCTTAGCTTGTTCAGCAAGTCACTTGAAGTAATACCAGTTCATTCAGGAAGCCTTTGGGCTTGGGATACTTGAGGACTCGACCAGTGGGTTTCGTTTGCCCTTCTATGATCTTTGGGAATCACATAATGGGCCTTGATTAAAGAGGGTCTAATTATCTCCTAAAAGCCATTTTTATCCCTCATTAATGTGTTATTAAGACATTGTTGGAATTTCCCTTGTATTTGGGAATGATAGTATGATGTATGACATGTGCATGTGATTCATGTTCTAATTCTGGGAATGGCATGTATGTGATATTATTGATGATTGTATTAATATTTGAGGATTGTAAGGATTCTACAAGGTGATTATTGTATTTGAGGATTGTAAGGATTCTACGAATTACTGGCGTTAAGTCTACCCATACCATAGGACCATTGCAATTCTTGGTGTTAGGTTGTGACAAGTGCTTCCATAGATACTCTTGTGGTATCATACTCTAAGCAAATTGGGTCATTCAATTTCTAAATATTTAATATGGTCCATTGATTAATTTTATTTATTCAAAATAAGTAATGATAAAAATATCTTTTTAAGTGAAAATATAATTACTGTCGCCTATTAATTTTAGACTTAATAGACGAATTTACCATGAATTTTGTATGGTTTTCAATTATATATGCTTTTTACCATAAATTGAAAGTATAATTACAAGTATACAGTAAAGTTTCATTGAAAATAACAATACTAATGATGTTTTCATATTAATTTGAAGGAGTAAAAGTAAAATTGACATTAAAATTTATTATATCATACTATCATTTAATCTTTAAATTTTAATAGGAGTTAATTAGATTAAATTAGTAATAATCAAATTAATAACTTGATTAATCAAAATTTTAAAGTTAAAGAATTCAATTAATTTCAATTAAAATTTAAATATTAAATATGTTAAGTTTAAAAATCAATTTGACTTTTTCAATCTTTTAATTAATAAAATTTTTCTTACAATTATGACTTGGGGTAGAAATGCAATTAAGTTCAAATTGGGGTATAATTATAAAAATTTCTAAAGCTCAGGATAAATTTATCTATCAAACTTAATTTTACGTGCTTTTAGGATGGAGCGAAACTCTATTGTCGTTATTAATTTATAATTTTTAAAGCTTCAACTCATCAAGATTGAGTCCATTGTCCATATTGTGGGCAAAGAGCAGTGGGCAAAGAGCAATCTCTGGTGCAAGGAGAAGAATGATATTGTGGGTAACTGCCCAGCCTTCTTTGCTATTTCGCTTTGGTGGTTACGAATATAGCATAATGACAAGGTCTCCAACAGTATAGAGATGTAGTTGTAGTACAAGTTATTTTCTCTTCATAATTAAGTAGAGCAAGTGAAGAGTAGCATATGCAATAAGAACATTGCTCTAAGAAGCAAGTTATAGGATGGAAGCCTCCTGAGGCTAATTGGTTTGAGCCAAACATTAATGGATGCTCCAAAGAGAATCTGGGTTGTGCTAGTGGAGCGAGGGTGTTTCAAAATGATTCCATGTGGCTATAGAAGCTGAACTGTGGGCTGTAATGATGAGAGGACGTATTGTTGTAAAAAAGAAGGGGTACCATTTTCTTATTTTAGAGAAGGATTCCATGTGTTGGCTGTTAAGTGGCTATCGTTGGATTTTGAATATGATGGCATTGTTCTAACTTGATCCATGCTTGTAAAAAATTGCCCAGGCAAATTCCTGTGTGCATACCCAGCTTATTTATAGGAAAGGAAACTTTGTGGCAGATTGGTTTGCCAATAAGGTTTTAAAGAGAATTAGAGGGGTTACTGTTCTTGATAGGCCATTGATGGCATAAAGTAATTTGATTCAAGCTGATGTGCTTGGGGTATCTTGTCCTAGCAGAATGTTGGCTTAGGGCTTGTTTCTTTAGGTATTCCATCCAATGTAACTAAAAAAAATTGAAAATATATGGCATAATTCATCGAATAATATTATTATAAAGTACAAAATATTAATATACGTACTCCTTTTCAAAATATTTATATACGTATTCCTTAGTTTGGAGCAATCAAACTTTAATGTTATAGTGAATGTTGGACAAATCATCTTAAAATAACTGAAGTTTATTTTTTTTAATGTGGTTATTAAAGAAAATTTTCTTGTAGATGAATATTTAAATTTTAATCTTTTTTCAATCAAATATCATTGGGAGTTTTTTTTACTAAAACCCCACTTAGAGTGAATGACCTAATATAACTTGTCATCCTAACTATTAACTCAGTACATCACTTCGAATCCACGTCATATAAATTTTAGTAATCGCATTAGAAAAACTCCCAAAATTTAGTGATTTTTGTGATCATTATATTTTTGCCTTTTGATTCTTTTAATTATTTTTTATTCAAAATATTCTTTTAATTTTTTTATCAAAATATTTAAGCAAAAATATTTTTCTAGTTTAAACTCTATTTAATTTTCATAAGTTTAAACAATAAGTTTTCAATAAAAATCAATATATGAAACCAAAATCATTGAGTTTTTTTTAATTCAAATTTTTTTTTAATTTTTAAATGAAAATATTTTTCTAATTTAAATTTACTAAATTAGAAGATATTCTTCTAATAGATTAATGACTTAGATATATTAGATAATTTCAAGAATTTATATAATTTTTTGTATAGAAGGCAACAACTCAATGATTAAAATTTAAAAAATTTTAGATAGTCTTATATTCAAATCAATAATTAACTTATTTAAATTCTAATATTGCAAAATAATTCTTCATTTTCTTTTTAAAGTTTAAATTAGAAGAATATTTCATTTAAAAAATAAAAGAATATTTTGAATAAAAAGGTAACTAATGGTTTTGGATTCATAGATTGATTTTTAGGGAAAATTTGTTGTTTGAATTTATTAAAACTAAATAAAGTTTAAATTAGAAAAATATTTTCACTTAAAAAATTAAAATAATATTGTGGTAAAAAATAAAAATAATTAAAATAATATTAGTAAAAATAATTAAAAGAATATTTTTAATTAAAAATTAAAAAGAATATTTTGAATGAAAGAAATAATTAAAAGAATCTGAAATGCAAAAAACACAAATGACCCAAAAAATACTAAATTTTGAAAGTTTTTCTAATATAATCACTAAAATTCATTTGATATAGATCCAAAGTAGCGTGTTGGGTAAAATGGATGGAGTGATAGCCACTCCAGTAGAAATATAATCTTAATATGGCCAATAATCTCTGATTAAAAAAAAATAAAAATTTAGGTATTTACCTATAAGAAATTTTTATTTAGTAACCATATTAGAAAAATTACTAAAAAATTTAGTATTTTTGAGTTTATTTACCCTATCAATATTCTAAATTAATCAATTTGACACTCAAGATTTCAACTTCGTAAAGGATAGATATTGAATGCATTAGCAAGCAATTTTTAATTTAAAATAAATTTTTATAAAACATTAAAAAATAAAATATTGAAATTAATAAAATTCCTTTTTGATAATACCAAAGTGACTTATTGCACCTGATTTCAGATGTAGCTCGAACGTTTAAAGTAGCACAGTTAATCGATAATGAAGTCACTCGATCACCTAAGAATAACTAAGGTATGAGACATTTAACTTCGGGTTTCCATGTTTGGTACGTATAGGAGCTTAGGTAATTAGCAATGTTTGATTGAACATGACTCACACAAGGACTTAGGTTCGAGCTGCTAACTCTTGAGCGAGGGATTAACCACCTTACTGGGCTTATTAAGGCCTAATTCACACTAATTCTAAAGAGATTTCAACATGAATGTTTCAAAAGAGGATCACGCTTATAAATATATTCTCACTTTTTAATTCTTATTTTTATACCTTTCACGCTTTTTTTTTATTATTTTTATATGCTCCACCTACATTAGCCCATCATGTGAATCTAAACAAATAAAAAAAGTTATAAACAAGTTCAGAAATTTATTTGTAAAAAAAAATAAATTTTCGAGAAAATCAAAGTGGATAATGGAGTGGAAGCTTAGGGTTAATAGTAAACACTCAAAATAGAATTAGAATATAGTTAGAACAGAAATACTAATTCTCAGAAAAAGTGAAGTCCATGAGATTACAATTTATACAAGCTAAAAATGACTCCATTTTAGAAGCATGTAGATTTAGAGGTAGCCATTACTTGTGAGCTCAAGATACCCTTCTTCTCTTCTTCCTCTAGACTTGAAGTTCTCTCAAGTCTATGGCAAAACAATTCCCGATGAATATGTCCAAGATGGTTTGATTTTGCTTTTATTGTAAACTACAAATTTTCAACTTTTTTTTTTGGTCAATGAATTTTGATTTTTTTTTTATTCCAATTGATGTTGCATGAGCAATTGAATTTGTCAAGAGAGGTGTTTACTTTGAGTTGGAGATCAAGGAGGTCGTGTTGTGATTTTTGAAAGAAAAGACAAGAAAGGTGTGGAGGCCTTGAAAATAATAATTATGTTAAATTTTTTTGGTCTTTATATCTTTTTGTCTTGTTTAGGTTGGCAGTTGTATGTATTGGTTGTTTGGCATAAAATTGGGTTTATGATCTTTTTACTACTAATTATTGGTTATTGTGAGAGACAAATTACTTAATTTATCTACAATTATATATATATATATATATATATATATATATATATATATATATATATATATATATATATATATATATATATATATATATATATATATATATATATATACACACCAAAAATCAACTTATAAATAACCAACAATTAACCTTATCAACCTCTCATCAACCGAAAAAAAAAAAAAAAAAAAAAACCCTAATATCTGAAGCTATTCCCTCATCTCTCTGAAATTGTAGTATTTAAAAATATTAATGCTAAATTACGCAAAAATTAACAATCAACTTGCTATCAATATCTAATCAACCTGTAATTAACATGTTATCAACCAATAATCAACCTGTAATCAACGACAATCAACCTCTGATTAATCAAAATACAATCTAATAAATATCAAATGCTAGTGCTATAAAATCCATATCAATTGAGTAATACAAAGAATATGCAACATGTGTAATTAGAGTTATACCCAATAGACACATGTCAAATGAGTATTTTTCAAAATTTGAATATTTGACGCGTGGTGATTAATTAGATAATTAATAACATGTGTAATTAGAGTTATGCCACCTATTGACACATGTTCAAATGGGTACTTTTCAAAACTTAAAATTTTGACATGTGGTGTAATTATATAATTTTTAATTAACATAATTTTCAATTATTCTAATTTACAAATCAACATGTGTAACTAGAGTTATATCTAATCAACACATGTTCAAATGGATTCCTTTAAATGCTTGAATATTTGACATGTGGTGATTAATTAGATAATTTTCAATTAACATAATTTCTAATTATTCAAATGTGCAAAGAAAAAAATAAAAACAAAATAAACCAAACATATACTCAAAATAAAAAAAAATATTTACTTTTATTGTGTGGACTAAAAAAATTATGATATAAAAAAATAAACTTAATTTAGAATTCACAGTAAATGGTACATAACGAGTGTATTTTAAGTTTATTTTAAGTATATAATGAGTATATTTTAGGTATATCTTAAATATATACTATAAGTATATGCTTTCATCTTCTTTGAAAGACTTAATAACCTTAACTTTTTTCTTCTTTGGGGAAGCATAATCAACATTCTTTTTTCTTTTTTTATAGTGAGAATCATTATCAAAATTAACATTAAAATATAAACAAAAATAATAAAACAATGTTTAAATGAAAAAAGTTTATTCCTATAATTTATTGGCTCTTTTAATTTGATATATATTTTCAAAATTTTTTGGATATTGAATATTACATTAATATAAGTATATAAAAGAAATATATCAAGTATATATCAGATAAAAAAAATTATACTTAAAAAACAATAAACAATTTTTAGGATTCACAGTAAACAATTTATAATATGTATATTTTAGGTGTATTTCTGGTTTATTTCAAGTATATAACGAGTATATTTTAGATATATCTTAAATATATATAAGAAATAGATGTTTTCCTCTTTTTTGGAGACTTAGCATCCTCAACATTTTTCTTTGATAGTGTTATTTATACTCAAGTTTGCCTATTTAGATTTAAAAATCTTTTCTTTTTAACTCAAATGCCAACCAGATATATAAATAAAATTGACCAAACATATAAACTATAAGTATGCTAAAATAAAAAATGGTAAAAGAAAATTCAATTAATAAGAAAGACAATACTATCTAATTTTAGTATTTGAGGAGTCAAAAGGTATCAATAAACTTTGGTTCAATGAACCTAATGTCGTTCTCAAGATTAAAAAGTACCAATAAATTTTCTGTTTTACTAAATACATTTTTTTAGCATTTTTAGAGTAATTTTAAACACCACTAAAAATAAATAAATAAATAAAGTTGGAAACTCATTAATTAATACACCTGTATTTAGATTTTTGTGTGTCACATCTCTATTAAAAAAATTTAAAAATATTTAAAAATATTACATAATAAAATATTAAATAAAAAGATAAAAATAAAAAATAAAATAAAATCTAGCCAAAAAAAAATTATTATCTAAATACTTTAAATTTAAATTGGAATTAATAAATTACTACTTAAATAATATATATTTTAAAAATATATTTAAAATTATAAAATTGCATATTTGATCAAATTGATATAATTAAATTTGAATTATAATCTACATATTTGATTGATAAATACATATAGTATAATATAATAATAGATGTGTAATTTTACTTAATTATTACCTTTTGTTTCATTTTAAGCAAGGCAATAAAAGTATTATACCAGCATCAATATAATTACATTATGGTTACAAAAATGGACATTATATTTAGTGAGAAATTACTTAGTATTTTAGTGAGAAATTACTTATTAATTGTTAATTATATAAAATTAATACATATATGTATTAACTAATTATAAATGCAACAGGTAGTATAATTCAAAAAATTACTTAGTTTTCATTAGATTTTTAATAATAAAAAGTTTCTAATTTTTTTTTCTTAAAGAAGCAAAATTCACGAAGAAAATTCCTAATTTTAAAAAGTATTAATTAAACAAGTCATTAAAATTAAATAATTATATGAATGTTTGATATTTTCAAATTATGGAACCCTTGTTTTCATCTTTTGTGCATGCTACTTTAATATTTATATATATTTTTTTAAGTAACAACATTTATTTTGTGAAATTTATAATTATTAAATCAATTAATTTATTTCAATATGACACTTGTACATGCTTTTTAGCTCTTTTTTTTGCTTTAGACAAAAGTAAAACGTAAAAAAATGCAAATACAAATGTAAAAAGCCTAAAAAAAAAAAAAAAAGAAAATCCAAAAATGTAAAATTTCAAAAAGTGGGTATAAAAGTAAATGAAACAAAAAGAAAATGGATAGATGGTATAATTTCTTCTTCTCTAAAAGTCAATGGCGTTAGGCCCCCAAAACATGGATCACAAGTAAACTATCTATAAATAGTTAAAAGCCAAAAAAGTATACATTTTGCTTACTCTTTTGAGCACTGTTACTGTCATGCCCTGATCCCGAGGGCACGTGACTGGCACTAGGATACGGGACATGCACGTGGCTACCAGTACCCGTAATAAGCCTAACCCAAACCACAAGACAATAAGCCCACAACACATAACTGAAAAAGCCCAACTGGAAAGGGCTATGGGCCCAAATAAGGTAAACAGAATCAAATGATTCACAACATAACACAATTATCAAATTGGCCCAACATCACTTATTCCATATATTCCAGAAAATAATAAATTACAGAAAGGTTCTGCTTAACCCCAAAGATTACAACTCTTAAAATACATAACTGAAATAATACACAAAGGTCAATTACAAAGTGTAACATTGGGGAGTTCTAGAGTTACAATTACAAATGTACTTCTATTATATACATTCTTAATATCTCAGGAATACAAATCACTGCCGAAGGGAAATTGGCAATCTACTCAATTACAATTCCTTCTCAGCTCATTCCCTGACCTGAAAGCAACAAGATGAATACGAATGAGCGTTTGACTCAGTGAATGATACCAGCTAATATATTAAACTGGTATCCAATAGATAGAGTCTAATGCACATGATATGCACCGTGTCATAGAGACAAACAATTCATCCAATCAAGCAAGGATGGGGTATGGTCCACAGTACCACACAGATACTTAGTACTCAATATGGGGAGCCGATCCCCCTACCCTGGCTCTCTGAATCCAAATAATCTGTCTCTTATATCCAAGGGGACCGGCCGTCATTGGTCTGTACCACGCAGCCCTGACCCGACTGACAGCAGCCCTGGCGATGAGCAGGCCCGGCCGGCATCCATCAATCATAGCTCATCTTCTGAATCTCATCATAATCCAAATCATAACCATAACAAATCCATAATCCTAGGTAGTACTGTATCCTCCCGACCTATATCCATCAACCACAACCATAGTATGGCACAAAATACAGAATATCAATTCATCATTCACAGTCAAATGTTACATGTTTATATATGCAGTAGTAGTGCATAATATACATATATATATACACACAGCAATGCATATGAAATGAAAACAGGATAATATATCAGTGAGTATCACTCACCTAACTGTCGACGCTTCCGACTGGCTTCCCTCAGAAGAGTAGCCTTGGAACCAGGAAGACGCCAGACACTGACACCTCGCAACAGAGAACATCATGATAAGAAATCACACTTAACCCCAGAACAGACTCGACAACCTAACAAATACCTTAAGAACCACTAAACATCGATTAACTCATATAACGACTGAAAAACAAGGATTTCGGGTTCACCTTCACAAATTTCGAACATACGGACGTCGAGGATCGTGCTAGAATGTCGAAACAGAACCACTGGATCTCCCCACGCGCCGCCGCCGATGGTGGCGGATCAGGAGAAACTCCACACCAGCAGGTTCACCTCAACCCCAGGAGCACAAAAACGTTCACCACTCGCCAGCACTTACTCTTCAGCCACCGAAAAATGCCTCCAAAGTCACGGTTTTACATTTTTCGATCTCCTCCTCCGGTGGTCCTCAGGGGGCAAGGTAGGTACCAAAATGAAGCTCTCATCCTCAGGAGTAAAACGGCACCAAGATCGCTGGATTCCGCTGCCGGAATCGGCCAGAAAATGGATTTGAAGTCACAGTGGCTGGCGGTCCTTCTCTCCTCGTGTACGCCGTTGTGCCGTCGCCGATCGTTAAGCTGCCACCTCCCTCGAGGTCGCCGGTCCTCCCTCTACCCAGCGGTGGTGGCGGTGCTTGCCACCGCCCTCCGGAACACCTCCAACACCCACTCTCTCTCTCTCGGCCTCTCCCTTCTCTCTCCTCTCTCCTGCCCCGTTCTGCTTCACCCAAAACTCATCGTTTTGCCTCTTTCAACCAATCACAAGCTTTCCTTTTTACTTCCCTTAAACACCGTTATACTACATATATATATATATATATACTAAACCATATAATATACATATAATACTATATACATATATTTATATAAACATAATACTACATATATATATACAAAATAATAACACCAATAATAATAATGATAGTAATAATAATAATAATAATAATAATAATAATAATAACAATAATAATAGTAATAATAATAATAATAATAATAATAATAATAATAATAATAATAATAATAATTCATAATTTACATATTAATAATATATACTCATGAAAATATATCAATAACATTATTAACGATAATTATAGTAATTATAACGAAAATCCAAATATCCGATAAAATACCATAATCAAACTTATAATACTAATTAATACCTTTATTAATACTCAAATATCAAAATATAATCCAAAATATAATTTTTCAAAAATCCACATTAACATTATCATAATAATATAATATTGTAATATTATATCAAAATTGCCATTAATAATACATATTCAAATAATATGAATATTTATAATTTAATAAAATATAATTCCAATTCTTACTTTAATAAGGAAAATAATAAAATAATATATTTCTGTACGAAAATAGAATTTTATAAAATAAATGAAAATTCAGGTTGTTTCAATCTTCCCTCCTTCAGAAAATTTGTCCTTGAATTTTCAAACACAGCACTTTACCACTAAACTTCTCCACCACACTTCCACTGCGCACTCTGATACACAGCCAAACCCAGGAAAGGTAACAAAACAAAACAACTTCAACAAGACATAAAATTACACACTTAAACCTCCAATAAAATTCTTCTAATACCAATATCCAATCTATTCTCTTAAACCTTACAGCAAATAACTAATCATTCCGTATTCCTATACCTTCGATTTAATCACAGCTCACACTAACACAACCCTTGATTTCACATCAATCAATCATAACCTTAAAGATATCTTATCTTTAAGCACTTATTAATACTAAAGCTAATATGAATGCCTAACTTCTTACTTTCATGAACTATTTATTACATCAACTAGATAAAACTGCAACAATTAATTCTAAGTTAATAACACTCTTAATATGCCATAATTCATTTCCAAATTAATAATTATGACTTAACCTCTAATAACCTCGATGAATATTCTTATGGTTAATATCTCACCAACAATATAATTTCTATTAGATTTAATCGCGAGATTAACTCCCATAGTAACTTCCTTAAGCATTTCATCAAGTAAAACATATCCATACTTAATAATTTGCTTTCCACTCTTACTTGCTTTAACTAATTTCCTCAATATATCACCGTTGTCAAGGGTTTCTTCCCTCCAGAATAGTCAAAATGGTACCTATCAGCATATATGCATACTTACTAATAAATATACAAAACCAATAATTATTCCATTTATTTCAACATCCCTTAAATTAACAGAGTCATCAAGAAATTCTATTAACTCTAAGCATATTTTACACCATAAGTAATATACTAACCAGTCCTTCACAATTTATTTAAGACTTATTATCTTGCTGTAAAATACTTTAACATCCTAGCTTAAACAATTATTGTCTCCCAACCATACACATTTAAACCATAACATTATCTTATTTCGAAATTTCTATCAACATCTTATGATCTTTCATATTCCTAATCTTTCTATTTATCCAGATAAAATTAATAAATTCACTACTCTTATTGACACTCGATAAAATCTCCATGCAGGATTTACATCTTTCTTAACCTACGCCATTCCATTTCGATCTCAACTTAATATATATACCTCATAAATATGCCCAAATAATAACTCTATTATATGCTATAATAAAATTCTTTTCCTTAGTAAACTCAATACTTAATCTTTAATCCTTTCCACAATGTAATATAGAATCTAATATCTCAAAACATTATCTCATTCCGAGAACTTCAATCCATTGCAGGTATATCTCAAAACTGTTTAAATTTGCAAACTAGTTAAAATCGTTCATAATAATTAAAACATTTTCACTTTTATTTTAGAGCTCAAGGTACTGTGTCCAGGGATGCTACACAATATGCAACCTTAATGCAATGATCCATGAAGGAGATGATGTATGAATAATGACTTATAACTTTATGATGCCTGACTCAATGAATGTAGACAGATATATACACTGGACACGAGTACAGAGTTCTAAAATAATAAATTCTCAAAACTAGTATTAAAATCATACGTGAAAATCAATTATCATCTTTAAATTTTATTTAAAACATTCCATTTCCAAATCATTTAAAATTTTGAATAAAGTCATTTTATACCCTACTGGATTAAGTTCTCAGAGATCCTCAATTTCACAATTCATACAGCCTTAATATCCTATCCTTTATAAAAGCTCAAATCATACCCTCTAATCATATTCTACTCACCCAAGAACCTTTACCCCAACAAAATTCTACTAACATCACAAGGTTAAGAAAATCATAAAAATTCATCATAACACCACGTTAACGCTGAATTGGAAGCAAAGGAAACTCAAGAAGACAATTGGAAACTCTATACTCCGCATGTTACAGAAACAAGGACCCATAACACTGAAAACATAAAAGGTCACAAGATCTTTGCTCTGATACCACTTTGTCACGCCCCGATCCCGAGGGCACGTGATTGGCACTAGGACATGGGACATGCACGTGGCTACCAGTGCCCGTAGTAAGCCTAACCCAAACCACAAGATAATAAGCCCACAACACACAACTGAAAAGCCCAACTGGGAAGGGCTATTGGCCCAAATAAGGTAAGCAGAATCAAATGATTCACAACATAACACAATTATCAAATTAGCCCAACATCACTTATTCCATATATTCTAGAAAATAATAAATTACAGAAAGGTTCTGCTTAACCCCAAAGATTACAACTCTTAAAATACATAACTGAAATAATACACAAAGCTCAATTACAAAGTGTAATATTGCGGAGTTCTAGAGTTACAATTACAAATGTACTTCTATTATATACATTCTTAATATCTCAGGAATACAAATCACTGCCGAGGGGAAATTGGCAGTCTACTCAATTACAATTCCTTCCCAGCTCATTCCCTAACTTGAAAGCAATAAGATAAACAGGAATGAGCGTTCGACTCAGTGAATGACACCAGCTAATATATTAAACTGGTATCCAATAGATAGAGTCTAATGCACATGATATGCACCGTGTCATAGAGACAAACAATTCATCCAATCAAGCAAGGATGGGGTATGGTCCACAGTACCACACAGATACTTAGTACTCAATATGGGGAGCCGATCCCCCTACCCTGGTTCTCTGAACCCAAATAATTTGTCTCTTATATCCAAGGGGCCCGGCCGTCACTGGTCTGTACCACGCAGCCCTGACCCGACTGACAGCAGCCCTGGCGATGAGCAGGCCCGGCCGGCATCCATCAGTCATAGCTCATCTTTTGAATCTCATCATAATCCAAATCATAACCATAACAAATCCATAATCCTAGGTGGTACTGTATCGTTCTGACCTCCATCCATCAATCACAACCATAGTATGGCACAAAATATAGAATATCAATTCATCATTCACAGTCAAATGTTACATACTTATATATGCAGTAGTAGTGCATAATATACATATATATATACACACAGCAATGCATATGAAATGAAAACAGGATAATATATCAGTGAGTATCACTCACCTAACTGTGGACGCTTTCGACTGGCTTCCCTCAGAAAAGTAGCCTTGGAACCAGGAAGACGCCAGACACCGACACCTCGCAATAGAGAACATCATGATAAGAAATCACACTTAACCCCAGAACAGACTTGACAACCTAACAAATACCCTAAGAACCACTAAACATCGATTAACTCATATAACGACTGAAAAACAAGGATTTCAGGTTCACCTTCACAAATTTCGAACATACGGACGTCGAGGATCATGCCAGAACGTCAAAACAGAACCATTGGATCTCCTCACGCGCCGCCGCCGATGGAGGCGGATCAGGGGAAACTCCACACCAATAGGTTCACCTCAACCCCAGGAGCACAAAAATGTTCACCACTCGCCGGCACTCGCTCTCCAGCCACCAGAAAATGCCTCCAAAGTCACGGTTTTACATTTTTCAATCTCCTCCTTCGGTGGTCCTCAGGGGGCAAGGTAGGTACCAAAATGAAGCTCTCATCCTCAGGAGTAAATCGGCACTAAGATCGCCGGATTTCGCTACCGGAATCTGCCAAAAAATGGATTTGAAGTCACAGTGGCCGGCGGTCCTTCTCTCCTCGCGTACGCCGCCGTGTCGTCGCCGATCGTCAAGCTGCCACCTCCCTCGAGGTCGCCGATCCTCCCTCTACCCAGCGGTGGTGGCGGTGCTTGCCACCGCCCACCGGAATACCTCCAACACCCACTCTCTCTCTCTCGGCCTCTCCCTTCTCTCTCCTCTCTCCTGCCCCGTTCTGCTTCACCCAAAACTCACCATTTTGCCTCTTTCAACCAATCACAAGCTTTCCTTTTTACTTCCCTTAAACACCGTTATACTATATATATATATATATATATATATATATATACTAAACCATATAATATACATATAATACTATATACATATATTTATATAAACATAATACTACATATATATATACAAAATAATAACACTAATAATAATAATGATAGTAATAATAATAATAATAATACTAATAATAATAATAATAACAACAATAATAATAGTAATAATAGTGATAATAATAATAATAATAATAATAATAACAACAACAACAACAACAATAATTCATAATTTACATATTCATAATAATTTACAACATATACTCATGAAAATATATCAATAACATTATTAACGATAATTATAGTAATTATAACGGAAATCCAAATATTCGATAAAATACCATAATCAAACTTATAATACTAATTAATACCTTTATTAATACTCAAATATCAAAATATAATCCAAAATACAATTCTTTAAAAATCCACATTAACATTATCATAATAATATAATATTGTAATATTATATTAAAATTGCCATTAATAATACATATTCAAATAATATGAATATTTATAATTTAATAAAATATAATTCCAATTCTTACTTTAATAAAGAAAATAATAAAATAATATGTTTTCGTACGAAAATAAAATTTTATAAAATAAATGAAAATTCGGGTTATTTCAGTTACTACACTAGAATTATTACTAATTTTGATATCATAGTGGATTCATTAGAATCTATCTGACATCACTTTTTATTATTATTTTTTAGTTTATAAGAAGATTTGAAAAATCTTTGAACCCATCATTTGGCACTGTTTGTGTATTTTTTTTTCATATTCACTAACTGCAAATTTCTTAGATATGATCAAATCGTTTCACTTCATTCTCTAATTGGTAGTGCTTTTTGACTCTTTTGTCCCCTCTATCAATGTGTTATATCCTTTTTTAATTTCTTACAACTTCTTGTTCCTCTAAATTATAACTTATAGATATTTGATGCCCCTACTTTCCACAACTAATACACCTTCCCAAATATCCATCTCATTAATCATTTTATTTTTCCCAAGCTTTTCACCCTTTATAATTAGCACAACACCTTCGACCACCATATCATTAACTTAGCCTTTCTCAACATCAATGTCACTTACAAATTTCAATCCCATTCTCAATTAACCATATAATTTGACTCAAATGCTTACCTAGTCCAGTTGAAATATAAAATGATGGATGCAACCTAAGCCACCTCTATTACTCCCAAATCCCAACAATTGTACACAACATTATTCCCAGCAACACTCCCACTCCCAAGTCTTAAAGGGAAAAGACAAAGAGCATGTCTAAAGATAATTCTCACCAAACAATAAGTTCTAGATGTACAACTATTAACAAAACTCATTCTAAAAAGGTATCAACAAAATTACTCCACTTCTCAATACTACTCTAGTTATAGACCACCTGTTGATTTTTCACCAATAGACTCTTTCCCACTTACTAGAATTGTGTTAACTGCCCCATATCCTGAGAAATTCAAACTCCCTTACCTTCTCAGTTATAGTGGAACAACTGACCCTACAAAACACATATCCAAAGTCAAAATACTAATGTTGTTGCAGCCAATTTCAGATGCCATAATATGTAGGGTTTTTCCTACTATATTTATGATTACCTTAAAAAGGTATAAGTCTTTACCTGCAGACTCTATTTTCACCTTTTTGTAATTAGCTATGGCAATCAAAAGACATTTTGCTATAAGTATTTCAGTACAAAAGATTTCCCTAGACTTGCAAAAAATTAAATAGAAGAAATTTGAACCATTAAGAGTAAGCGTTGATAGGTTCACCAAAGAAGAAGTTAAAAATCCAAATCATGAGACAACCATCAATCGTATGACTAATGGTGCAACTTTTCATGCCTTGTTTGACTATCTAATTAAGAATCTGCCAACCACATTTAATAATTTGATAAAAAAGCTAAAAAACTCTTCTGATTAGATGATGCCAATCAAGTAAAGGAGGAAGCAAAATAAGAAAGTAGAGACAAAAAAAGGAAAAAGGGTAATGATAGCCATAATGAGAGAAAGAGAATTGAGCATTGTTGGTCTCAAGGAAGGATCAAAATCACTCATTACTATTTTTGCGGGAACCAAACACTAGGAATCAAAATCCCCATATCAATTTCTATTCTTGATCCATTATTTAGAGAAACCAAATAGCCCCTAAAATTTATTAAATACACTCAAGCATATTTTAGTTATAAATAGTTGTTAAACCTAGTAAAAAATTCAAGTTCAAATCCCTTTATTTTAAAAAATATTAAAATAAATTCTCTTTATTCTATTTTAATTTAATATAAGTCAGACAAACACATATATAATCGAATGAGAAGACATTGACTATTAAATATTTATGGGTACTTATCAATAAAGATCTCTTATGCAAACACATATATGTATTCTATATGTAGATGAATCGATGACCAAATATATGTGATAGATATTATTCTAATATAGTTAGAAAATAATTTTTATTTGATAAATTCCCTAATTCTTAATTTAATAATTAATTATTCTAAATCATCAAATTAATTTAGGTTTTTCATTTAAAATCAATTAGCTATTTAATTTTTTTTTTAAAGAAATGCCTCATAGCTTTCATTACTAAATTAAGAAACAGCACGAGGGTAGTCCTCTCTATACAATTTAGGAGTTCACAAGGGAACTCACGTAATCAAATAAAAGTAGAAATAGGCATAGTAAGCCAATGAGCTAATAACATGTAGCAGAATTTGCCCCTCATTTAACATGATTCCAAAATAAAAAGCAAACTCAATTCCCAAAGTTTTTAAATCCTCAATTTGTCATGACCAAACTTTTGAGCTACAGCAGTCTTAGGGCATAAAGAGCCATAAGGGCACCAACCACCTATAAAGCTCATGAATAGTAACAATCAGTTATAAAATTGGCAATATAACTTTTACAACTACAATACATATCCCAATATCGCAACCTGCAAATAAAATACACTTTTAATATCATCCTTATCCCTCACTACATTTAATTAATTTATAAAGTTCCATGCTCAATATTACATTTGTTATCATACTTATATATATATAATTTCATATTTATGACATTCATCAATTACATTGTCAATTCAACTTAAACTAATATACATGTATAAATCAATATTATATACTTCTCTGACACCCATGGAGCTCTACCACTATCTCAATTCCTTAAATTCCTCTTATCAAGCAAACTCACTACTTTTACATATTCCTGCATACATTGATGAGTAGAGGGGAGTGAGCTTTAGGAAAACTTAGTGAATAGATAATATACAACATGTATGTGACAAAATATATATATATATATAGTCTTAAAATAGCCCTTTTTTTTTAACATGCATTTGTTGACACAAAAAAAATACTTTATAACCTTGTATATCTTTAAAACTTTTATAAGTTTGTATATCTTGAATAGCAAAGTAAGTATAAAATACACTAATATAACCACTTCGCATTGTTCACAAATGAAATAGAAATCAACTTGAAACATAATAATTTGAGAACTTGTAAACTCGATATCGTGGTAACTTGCAACTTATAATCTTGTAACTTGAAAATTTATGAAAACACAAGACTGATCAAGTACTTATGCAAAGGGCACTTGGCCTCCTAGGTGGAACCTTGACAAATTTAGCCTTGTCAAGTGAGCTATAATATACACACAGCTTGATGGAACTCCCATTAGTTGAGGATTTATGTTCATTGTCCACAATCTCATTTCTTGAAAATAAATAAATTCAAAGAAATATTTTCATACTTACAAACTTATGAACTTGATAACTTGATAATTCATTTAACTTACAAATAATAAAATAAGAGAAATTCTTCAATCTTGTAAATTCATGAACATGGAAACTTGATACTTCAATTAACTTGCAAATTCATGGAATAATTTGAACATGTAAATCATGTCTTATGGAACTTGAATATTTTGAACATGAATATCATGAAATCATGAAAGTTGAAATATCAAAATTGTAAAGCTTTAACATGTGAAAACTCATTTTATTATAATTAATAGCATGGAAATCATGAAAATATCAAATTTGAAATCTCATACTTTGAAATTTATAAAACATATAAAACTTATAAATTTATAAGTTAAGAATATGATATGTCATTTTCATGGAAAACTTGTAATAAAACATAATATGAAAATCAATTTCAATAAATATGTAATTCAATTCTCAAATTTGAACATGTAGGCATAATGCACATTAACTACTCACCTTAAACATACATGCTTCCAATCTATGCTACTCTTTCTCATTCTTCTCTTTACTTCCTCCACTTTTCTTTCTTGGAAATCATGCATGATATTGTTGACACATGAAAATAAACTCATTTGATTACTTTATTTAACTATTGGGGTAGCAAACTATTCATTTCCAACTCAATTACCCAAAATCTTGATAAATTCATTCTTGACCTTGCAATACTATTTTTGTAATATCTCATGTACTACTAATAATTCAAATGTTGATTATTTTTGAATATTAAACTAGACATGTAAAGATACAACATATTCAAAAGTCAAGTTAAAATATGATCTATAAAACTTATGGTGAATTTGCAAAATCTATCTATTTTTGTGCAAGGGCAAACTGACCATTCTTTACTTTCTTAATCATATGTCCTAATGTGTATGTCAAATTGAAAATCATTTCCATAGTCTATTATTATACATTTATATTTCTTTCTAATTCAGTCTCTAAGATTCTCAAATCAGAGGGTCAATCTTGGACTGCCTACAAGTCTAGTATTCTAAACTAGTCTTAATCCATGAGCAATATCTTTTATACATATGAAATCTTGCAAAACCCTTTCAGAGGCATATAGATGATACATATGGATACCTTTATATTTTGGTTTTTTCTAAATTCAAACTCTAAGACGCTCAACCAAAAGACTCACATTTCTGTTCTTTCAAATTCTAATTACAATTCAAGCTAATCACTTAATTTCAAGTAAAATTCCATCATAATCATGCATAAATAAACTCATTCCTTCATAATTAGAACTTAGAAACAAACTCATATCCATTCTCCTAAGCTGGATGAACCATAAAAGCAAAAAAAATCCACTCATATAGTTAATCATACAAATAAATAACTAAAAAATTAACATGAGAATCTTAAATATGATATTTTACCTTTTTAATTGCTCATCTTGTCCGTTCTTTTGGCTGGTAGAACTCTTTGTCTAAAGAATGTTTTTTTTAGATAACATATTTAGAGAGCTTTAGATTAAGGTAGAAGTGTTTTGTAGCTTAAACTTATCTTAAATAATCAGATTTTGAAGCTATATATCATTTCCCTATTAGTTGATTTTAGTTTCTTTTTTTTAGTTTTCTTTTTCTTCCCTTCTCTTCATCTTGGCTGACCTACCTATATAGTCATCTATTCTTTTTCTTTTTTATTTATTATAATTTTGTTAAAAATTTCACTTATTTATAACTTTGCCATTTTGTCCTTTTTCCATTCTCTTCCTTATTTTCTTTAAGTATTTTCTACTTGATGATTTAATTCTAACTTCTTTTTTACTCATCTCCATTGCACTTATATCCATCTAAATACCTTGAATTATATTAAATGTTCATTCCTAGATTGGAAATTTATTAATCTTGCATTTAAGATTTCGATTCACAAATTGATACCCTATTAGAGTTTTGGCTTCATTTCTAGTCAACCCCATTCTTTTGTTTATGAATTCACTTGCTTCGACTGTAAACTTTCATCCTTTAATGGTATCCTAAGGTTCTCTAACTCATTTGCACAATCAGGGGGCTCAATTTTGATACATATACTTTTTCTAGAGTTTTGGATACCAAATGTATACCCTTTTTAGGGGGATTACAGTCCCTTTGCTCATCATAAACTCTGATTCATGTCAATGAATTTATTTTTCATATCCAGTTCAATTTGTAAGTGTATTTCATATCATTCATTTACATTGTTCACACAATTCTTCATCATAGTTGCTCAACATAACTTTCAAGGCATTACTTAGTTCTTTGTTCATCAAACTTACTTTATCATTTCCCTTGAACTTGCATAACTTGATCATGAAAAATTCTTACTCATACCCACTACAAGAATCTAGGATGCTCATTCATCACGAACTTGGATACCTAGATTAGTGTCTATCATACATCAGTCATATAATCTTAGCTTGTACAACTTGTATGAGTTTTGGGTATCAGACAACTAGTAGTCCTAAGCTAGATATTAGAGGCTCCCCTTTCTTAAGCTTTAAAATAAAGTTTAGTGAATCACTCTCCATTATAATGGACTTTAAACCCAACTTGACGCAAACAAAGGAAGCTTCATACTTCTATAATATCATGGGGTATGATCCAAAGATAAATCATCTCAAGAAAGGAGGAATGATATGATCTTAGGTGGGGTCATTGCACTCAATGGGCTTATTAATTCCACAACCTATTCCCTATAAATAGGTTTGTTTTCTATTGTAGCATTTAGATTCTGATTAATAATAAAATGACTTCTTTGTGAGAGGATTCTCCAATTTTAGTTCACTTTGATCTATCTTTTGAACTTATTAAAGTTATTACTTTGAGCATTCAATTTTTATACCTTTGGTTCTTAACAAAAGTTCGATGATAGTTTGGGGTTCTCCTTATTCAAATCTGATTTGGCTTTTTAAGAGATTTTCAAGCATATTGACATGGGATTTAAAAGTAGATCTTTATGGCTCACATCATAACTCCTTGGCCACATCTATACCACAAAGAACTCTCATAGCTTCTACCACTTTTACTAAGTAAACTTGGCACACAAACTTAGCGATGGTCTCAAACAACTACTCCCAAACCTAACTCCAACATTTATAACCAACCTAATGTCCACATTAACCTTAAAACATCTTGCCATTAGCAATCTCCACAAAGAATCACTTTGGATACAATTTAGCTCTAGTGAAGTTTGGAGATTGATATATTCTTCCAATAAAGTTCGATTTCATTGCAAAACAACATAAGAACTACTTGTGAACCCTCAAATTTGCACCCTTATGATCCGGCTGCAGCTTGACACCTATTAAGAATAGTGCACTATGCATACGGCGGTCTCGCTAACCGGTTAGTGGGCAGGGGTCAAGGGGGCAGCGCTCGGTTAAAAAATAAATTTTCTGAATATTTCACCTCCAGTCGACTGCTTTTTAGTCACGAACTTATAGAATCAAACCGAGCTCGAATCGAAACTGAAACGAAAAAAAAAAAGCAGGAAATAGGTCGAACCAGCCAGCCAGCGCGCAGGAGGCACGCCGCTGCTTTGGGCGGCATGCCGGCCGTGCTGCCTCATAGGCGGCACAAAATGTGTGCCGGCGGTAGGGCGGCACATTGAGGACACCCGGCGTGTCACCAGTGTCGCCCGTGCCGCCGGTGACATGCTGGTGCCGCCGTCCGTACCGTCGGCACCCCCCTTAGCAGCTCTATAAATAAAGCCTCCTTCAGGTTCATTTGATAGATTCCAAGGCAAAAATTCTCTCTGATACTGATATACTTGTTGCTTTTAAGTCCTATTTGAAATTTGATACAAAAGAGCTGTTGTTTCAATTTCAATTTTGATTTACATTTCATCACGCTATTTCGCTAATCTTTTGTTATTAAGATTCAAATTTCCAAGGGTTTCGAATCCAAGGTGGAGTTGAGATCCGGAGCTAAGCTCGTTCTATTCATCCGAAAGATAAGGAAAGCAAAGGTATGATCTTCTTTCCATTCTCAAAATTCTAAATTCAGATCTAGAATTCTCTTTAGGTCTAAAACAAAAAAAGATCTAAAATTTATTAATTTAAGAATCAGAATTAAATTAATAAACAAAATAACACTTTTTCCAGAACCCCTCCTTCGCAAGAAGGAAGAACTGTGTGGGGTTTGATTCCTATTCAATAGGATATGCAAGCTGCCATTCTGAAAAGACATCAACTCCAAAATCTTTTTATTAACGCTTTTTTCCCTCTTACTTTGATTCATTTATGTTAATCTTTTGCTTATGATTCTGTGTTAACTTGGTTGAGGAATGTGTGCTTTTCCTAGCACCCATAAGGGCTAGAGGAAAGATCCTCTTGTTTCATTCCTTTTGGCTTTATAATAATTAAGTAAGATTTATTTTGCTTATTTATCTATAATTGTCATTTCATCTTATCATATATATCTGTTTCATGCTTATTTATCTATAATTGTCATTTCATCTTATCATATATATCTGTTTCATGCATCATTATGTTCCTGTTCATACATACACGAAAATTCCTTTTTAAGAGTTATTTTGCAATTTTAGCCAAACTGAAGAAAATTATATTTTCTCAATTGTGTAATTACCAAAACTTGATCTCCGAACCCTCTTTGTTCACTCACGGATTAGTGCATTTTCCATTGGGATATATCAAATATTTTGTGGAGTTAATCATGTTGGGTTTTCTTTAATTTTCCCAATTAAAACAACTAAATTAAAGTGGCGACTCACTTGCACAACTTCAAAATCACAAAAATCAATTTTCCGAACTCACAACGAGTTCTAATCGTGGAGTTTCTCCTGAAGAGCATTTCAATTCCTCGGCGAATCGGACCAGTGCTCTGGCAAGGCCTCACAGTTGGCGACTCTGTTGGGGACTTAAAATCTTTTTCAAATAAAAGATAAAGTGGATTACTTTTGGTAAAATACCAAGTTTGGCTTTAAATACAAAATAACTCTTTCATGCATCACTACTCCTGGTCCACAGAAAAAACCTAGCTTCTAGGAAAACAAAGGATAGAAAGTAACATCGAGTGGGCAACCTTCCTTGGGTCTGCTTGCCGATAGTGAAATCATCCAGCCCACGACGTATCCTCTAATCCTTTTAGAGGTGTAATGAGTATGCATGTACCATTGGACCCACGCGAGGCTCCTTGTCTCACATGTAGTTAGGTATATCTCATCTCTAGTGTGATGGGTTCCCTTCAAACCACCCTAACCTTTTCATGTAATAGCTCATAGAACCTTCCTTTAGGATTGTATGCACCATAATACTGAACTTGGTATATCATTATCATGAAACCTTTTTATTTATGCATACATGCATGCATAGCTTGAACCTTGTGAAGAGTCAAAACCCTATTAAAACACCTTCACACCTAAAGCCCATGGTCCATCTAAACCCATAGTCAACACCCAAAGCTCAAAACCCATTGTTCACCTAAACCCATGGTCAAAACCCAAAGCCCATGGTCAAAACCCAAAACCCATGGTCCATCTAAACCCATGGTCAACACCTAAAGCTCATTATCCATGGTTCACCTAAACCCATTAGTGAACACCCAAAGTCTATGGTTCACTTAAACCCATGGTCAAAACCTAAAACCCATGGTCGATCTAAACTCATGGTCAACACCCAAATCCCATGGTCCACCTGAACCCATAGTCGAAACCCAAAGCCCATAGTCCATCTAGACCCATGGTCAACACCCAAAGTTGATGACCTATTGTTCACCTAAACCCATGGTCAAAATCCAAAGCCCATGGTCCGCCTAAACCCATGGTCAACACCCAAAGCACATGACCCATTATTCACCTAAACCCATGGTCAACACCCAAAGCCCATGGTTAACACCCAAATCCCATAGTCCACCTAAATCCATAGTCAAAACTCAAAACCCATGGTCCACCTAAATCCATGGTCAACACCCAAAGCCTATGGTCCACCTAAACCCATGGTCAAAACCCATGGTTCACCTAAACCCATGGTCAATACCCAACAACCCATGGTCCACCTAAACCTATGGTCAAAACCCATGGTTCACCTAAACCCATGATCCAGTCTTATCCAAACCCATGTCAAACTCATGGTAAAAATAAACCCGTCTATGGTACCCTTATCCTTTTCCATAAACTCTATCCAAGCTAAACACTGACCAAGCTTTCTACTTTCATAGTCTTTACCCAAGCTAAACACTGATCTAGCTTTATCCTTAACCATCCTCACCAAAGCTAAATACTGACTTAGCACCACTCTTATCCTTACCCAAACTAAATGCTGACCAGATTTCATCTTTTACATAACTATTCAAACCCATGGCCCATCTAAGCCCATGATCTAGTCCAATCAAACCCATTATCCAATTATCACCAAACCCATGGTCCACCCAACATCTAAATCCATGGTACATCCATACCTAATCGCAAAACCCATGGTCACTTTATCCTTAAGCCTATGGTAAACCATTCATAAATCATAATCCTAATCATCTAAAGCTAAATTCTGATCTAGCCACTCAAAGCTAAAATCTGACCTAGCCACCTCAAGCTAAATTCTGACTTAGCCACTCAAAGCTAAAATTTGATCTAGCCATTCAAAGCTAAAATCTGATCTAGCCACCCAAAGCTAAAATCTGACCAAGCTCCCTTAGCTAAATACATACCTAGCTAACATCATACACCTCTACTCTCATCTTAACCTATACACCATCAACCTAACCACAAGACACTGTCATCTATTGTCATTAAACCTAAGGTCCTTTGGTTTGTCACACCTCCCTATAACCCTTTTTTCCAAAGCTTGATACTAACCCAGTTCCTTTTCTCTTTCAAAGGTTGACAAAATGTCTATTATCGAAGATGAAGTCACTGCTACCAGAGCTGATGAAATCTTTAACAAGCTTCTTACTAAGCTCTCTAAACAATAAGAGACCCTGATGAAGAGGCAAGATGCCTATTTTCAAGACTTTCTCAAATGGTAAATAGGCCAACTGAGCAAGAATAAGTAGATATCATTGCCAAAAATCTACTTCTTGCCTATAGAGTCCACTCGTTAACTCAATACCTGCCCACCTTCAGAGCTTTGGTTGCAACTGCATCAAAAGTTGAAGATTACATCCAAAGTCAATCATTTCAAGCTAAATTCCCCACCACCAACCTCAATAGTGATGAGGAATCTAGTTCTAACTCAACCCCACCTTACCTCAGCCTCAGAAGGCATGTCATGGAGTAGTTCAAGTTCAGCTAATCTGACCTGTCTGAGATTTAATTCCAAATCTAAACCTGAGTCCAAGTCTGAATCTCAAAATCTAAGTCCAAATCTGAGTCTGAGTCTGTCGTCCTATTTTTCTTTATTCTCATTAACCATAGTGGTTTATTTTGTCATCTTGCAATAAAGTTTCCTTTATAATAATGCACATACATTTTCTTTTCGTTTTCCTTTTTATTCCGACATGGATGAGCTTACCCAAAAAAAAAAAAAAAGCGAGAGAGAAATGAACAGTCAAATCCACCACAATTAGCATATGTTAGAATTTGAGGTGCCATCAACAATTGCACCTAATCAAAGAAGGTCAAATGATCAAATAGTTGAAGCATAAAAAGCAAGTAAATGTAATTACCTATTGCACATCGAGTAATCAAATAATGCACCTCAATAAGGGGCAATAAGTTCAGAGAAGACCTTTGTTAAATCCAGAATTCAAAGGTCAAAGCCCTTCAAAATAAAAAAAGGCAGCAGCCCAAACCATGGTGGAATTTTCTTCCAAATTTCATTAATTTAAACTTGCTAAGTTGAAAACCCAAAAGGGCAGCTTAGGCAAAAGTTAGAGCTAAAAGAGAGAGAGAGAGAGAGAGAGAGAGAGAAAGCTCATCCAAGTCATCTTCCCTTATGTCTTAAGTTTTCAAATCATTTTCAATCAATCTGTCTCATCTCATGTCTCTAGAGTCATCCTTCCTCACCAAAGGTTCATTCTTTAAGGATATTCTATCTTTTATATTCTTATCCTACAACGGGGGCATATCTTCCCAAGAACAACATCATCTATTGTTAATCTATTCCGTTGCTTAGTTCAAAGAGCTAAGGCACAATCCTTCACAGTTGAGAACATAATCCCCAAGTTGTCTTCCTCCACTAGCCCTTTAGCCAATCCTAAGGGCTCTTTATTTCAGCCAGTGCAATTTATATAAAGTCAAACCAATTAAGTGTCACTCCAATCTCAAACAACAAGAAAAGCTTGACTTGTTCTTTTCCATGATTCATGCTACAAAAAGCAAAATTATACAACCTCCATGATTCTTTGTAGAAGTTCCAACCTACCTTTAAACCAAGAAGCCTTTACTTACCTTCAAACCATTCTCAAATTTTATGAAATCATATTATTCCATCCTAAGCCTTATTGGCAAATCATACCACATACCATCCATTCCTTGGCATAATCTCAAAATGAGTAGAACCAAAATTCCCAAGTCTATCAGGGCTTATCATCTTTTAATCTAGTTTCCTTGGCAAAACCAGAAGTCGAGGCATATCTCCCAAAAAGCCTTCATCAAGAAGCCTAAACCAAAAACCTTCATCAAAAAACTCAAATCCAAAAGCCTTCATCAAGAAGCTCAAATCTAGAAGCCTTCATTAAGAAGCCTACTCCCAAAAGCCTTCACCATGAAGCCCAAATCCAAAAGCCTTCGCCATGAAGCTCAGATCCAAAAGCCTTCGCCATGATGCCTAAATCTAGAAGCCTTCATTAAGAAGCCCAAATCCAAAAGCCTTCATGAAGAAGCCCAAATCCAGAAGCCTTCATTAAGTAGCCCAAATCTAGAAGCCTTTATTAAGAAGCCCAAATCCAAAAGCCTTCATTAAAAAGCTCAAATCCATAAGTTTCAGCCTACCTTCAAACCAAGATGCCTTCATTAAGAGGCACATGACCCAAAAGCCTTCGCCATGAAGCCTAAAACCAAAAGCCTTCATCATGAAGCCTAAACCAAGAAGCCTTCACCATGAAGCCCACTCTCAAAAGGCCTTCATTTATGAAGCCCATGATCTCCTTTAAGGCAAAATTAGACTGAGCCTTTCAAATGGATTTCCTAACCAGACCGACCCTCCCTAGCCAAGACCTTTCCCTACAAGGACTAATCCTCAACCATAACTTTCAATGAGCAAATCGAGTCAAGCCACCCATGTTGACATTCCCACACCCCTCGTCTTTCAGACATAATCTTCTCTAAATCAAACGCCAAAACTGAACAGATAGCTTTGATCCCAGCTTTTCTAACATTAAGGCCAAACAAAATGCTTTGATCCTATTCTTTCCAACACCAAAGCCGAATAGATAGCTTTGATCCCAATCCTTCTAATACTAAAGCCAAACAGATAGCTTTGATTCCAACTTTCCTAACCAATAAAGCCGAATAGATAGCTTTGATCCCAATCCTTTTAACATCAAGGCCAAACATATAGCTTTGACTATAATCCTCCCAACCATCAAAGCCAAACAGATAGCTTTGATCCCAATCTTCCTAAACATCAAAGCCAAACAGATAACTTTGATCATAATCTCTCCAATAGTAGGGTCAAACAGGTGGCCTTACTAAACCAATATGAGTTCCCTAGGTGGACTAAATCTCCAAATCTTAAAGTCTAGGCAGAACAGATAGCCTTGATTAAAATTCACCCAATCATTTTTACCTCCAACAATTAGGCTGGACATATAGCCTTAATGAAGATCACCATGACCATTCTCACATCCAACGCCAATGTCAAACCAATAGCCATTGACAAAACCTCATTTCATACCTTCATACCATGTTTTGTCCTTCATAAAGTTCAATTTGCACAAAGCATGAATATCCTTATAAGCATATATCACAAGCCCAGAGTCTAATATGGTAAAGTCCAAGTTTCGACATGGCACAGCCTAGAATCTGATATGGCACAAGATCATATAAGCCAAAAATCTGATGTTGCAAGAGCACAAGCCCAAAGTCTAACATGGCATCTCTTCCCAGGGTTCACTATCATCAGAATTGCCTTTTCTTAAAAGCAATTCTGATGAGAGGGCAGTTGTGAACCCTCAAATTTGCATCCTTATGATCCGGCTATATCTTGACACCTACTAAGAATAGTGCGCTACACATACGGCAGTCCTGTTAGCCGGTTAGCGGGCAGGGGTTAAGGGGGGCAGCGCCTCTTGCGAGGTACAGGGTAGTGCCCCGTTGAAAAATAAATTTCCTGAATCTTTCACCTCCAGTCAACTGCTTTTCAGTCATGAACTCATAAAATCAAACCGAGCTTGAATCGAAATTGAAACAGACCCAAAACGGATGAAAAAGCAAGAAACAGGTCAAACCAGCCGGCTAGCGTGCAGGAGGCACGCCACTGCTTTGGGTGGCACACCGACCGTGCCGCCTTTCGGCGTGCCGCTTTATAGGCGGCATGAAATGCATGCCGATGGTAGGGTGGCATGCTCAATGTGCCGCCTGGACACCTAAAGTGTCGCCAGTGCTGCTCGTGCCGTCGGTGACATGCCCGTGCCGCCATCCATACCGCCGGCACCCCCCTCAGCAGCTCTACAAATAGAGCCTCCTTCAAGTTCATTTGACAGATTCCAAGGCAAAAATTCTCTCTGATATTGATATACTTGTTGCTTTTAAGTCCTATTTGAAATTTGATACAAAAGAGCTGTTGTTTCAATTTCGATTTCGATTTACATTTCATCATGCTATTTTGCTAATCTTTTGTTATTAAGATTCAAATTTCCAAGGGTTTCGAATCTAAGGTGGAGTTGAGATCCGGAGCTAAGCTCGTTCTATTCATCCGAAAGACAAGGAAAGCAAAGGTATAATCTTTTTTCCATTCTCAAAATTCTAAATTCAGAACTAGAATTCTCTTTAGTTCTAAAATAGAAAAAGATCTAAAATTTATTAATTTAAGAATCATAATTAAATTAATAAACAAAACAACACTTTTTCCAGAACCCCTCCTTTGCAAAAAGGAAGAACTGCGTGGGGTTTGATTCCTATTCAATAGGATATGCAGGCTACCATTCTGAAAAGGCATCAACTCCAAAATCTTTTTATTAATGCTTTTTCCCTCTTACTTTGATTCATTTATGTTAATCTTTTGCTTCTGATTTTGTGTTAACTTAGTTGAGGAATGTGTACTTTTCCTAGCACCTATAAGGGCTAGAGGAAAGATCCTCTTGTTTCATTCATTTTGGCTTTATAATAATTAAGTAAGATTTATTTTGCTTATTTATCTATAATTGTCATTTCATCTTATCATATATATCTGTTTCATACATCATTATGTTCCTGTTCATACATACACGAAAATTCCTTTTTAAGAGTTATTTTGCAATTTTAGCCAAACTGAAGAAAATTATATTTTCTCAATTGTGTAATTACCAAAACCTGATCCCCGAGCCCTCTTTGGTCACTCGCGGATTAGTGCATTTTCCATTGGGATATATCAAATATTTTGTGGAGTCAATCATGTTGGGTTTTCTTTAATTTTCTCAATTAAAACAATTAAATTAAAGTGGCGACTCACTTGCACAACTTCAAAATCACAAAAATCAATTTTCTGAACTCACAGCGAGTTCCAATCGTGGAGTTTCTCCCGAAGAACATTTTGATTCCTCAGTGGATCGGATCGGTGCTCGGGCCAGGCCTCATACTACTAGCCTTATTTTAAAATATTTCAGCATTTTTCTTATTCCAAATAGCCCAACATAGCATCAAAAAACTTGCATACTAATTACCATAATTAGGATAGAGAACTCTATCAAACTGACAGCCCACATTAACATGGCTCATCAAACAAACACTGGCAAAAGGTGACTTTCACCATATTTCTTGAATGTACCTACAAATTGCCCAAGCATGAAGATAACTCTCTCATTTTCCATAAAAAGCACATGTAGGATCAATAAAAGTAATCCTTATATGCAAATTGTCACAGATAAGAATTATTTATCTACAAGCTCACTAAACAAATATATGAACCTTAGGTGGGATATTAGCATTCCAAATCTTTTTCTACAATCCCATTGATTGTGCACTCGATGATGATGCTAGTGGAACATTATTAGATAGTCTTTGAAAGGAAATGTGATATCCTATCAAACCAAATACTCCTATTCTTACTAAAATGCCAACAAAATTGATCCATTGGAGATTGAAAATAGAAAGGGATATTCATGATACTATATGCATCAACTGGTAAAAAAAAAAAAAAACTTGCCCTATTAGACTTGTCTTCCACCAATGAGAGTCTTCATCAACCAAACAATGTACTGTGGCATCACTAGGTAATAAATTTGGTCTTGACACAACCTTGAAACTATTCAGTCTAAGCTTCCATCAATCATTATAGATTTGGACTAACTTCCCATCACTCATCTATGCTATGCCAGATATAACTTGGTTTATATCCAATAAAAGCTTGTAGGAAACTACAACATGGTTAATATCAAGCTTTCAAAATCTACAATATCAAAGAGGTTTTGGATTTTTGATAAGCCTTCAACCTTTCTTTGCCAAGAGAGATACATTAAAAGCTTAAAAATCCCTAAACTCCAAACCCTTACTTCCTTGGATTGACATAAATTGTGCCAACTTGCCCAATAAATTTACCTTTCATCTGAACTCTACCCCTCACCCAAATTTGCAAATAGGGGATATGATATCATCACATATGGCCTAAGGAAGACTGAAAAGAAACATGGCATAGGTTGGGATACTCTGAACAACTAATTTAATGAATACCTCTTTTTTGCTACTTTAGACAATAAATTTTCCTTTCAGCCTTGTAGTCATTTACACCCTTTCCTTGATGGAATCAAAGATAGTCAACTTAGACTTGCCATAGACAATAGGTGTGAACTCTTAATTTTACACTTCATCATTCGACCGCAACTTGACACCTACTAAAATTAGTGTGTTACATAGAGTCACTACGGAGGTCCCGTTAGCCGATTAGCTGGTAGTGGTTAAGGGGGTAGTACCCCTAGAGCTAAAAATGGACTCTCAGTCACATTAGTACGAGGATGCTTAATTTTCAAACACTGGCACTTTTTCTACCCTGACCGGAGCTTCTATATCAAACATCATTTTCTAAAACCGACCAAAATCTCTCACATATTGATTGCTAAAATATTCTAAAATTAATTTCAAACCTATCGAAATTGATCGATTAATTTTCTAAGCTCTATAACTCCCGAAAACTGATCCGAAAGACCCAAAACCTAGCCAAATAGAAAAGTGCATTTGAGCTAGTACGCACACTGAGGCTTTGGGCGGGGCCAACAACCCTCCAGGCAGTGCACCACCTAGAGGGTCGCCAGTGCCGCTGATACCTCTAGCAGCGCGGGCTCAACTACCCCTCCTACAGTCCCCAAAATACCCCCCAATATGATTTTCCAGCCTTTTCTAGCCCTACCCCTCATGGTCTTTTCACATTTTCACTACCTAAACTATCATCATCCACTTTTCCTATAAATACTCCCTCCATCTTTCATTCCAACACACCTCTTGAATTAGTATTGATGGTTATCTACTAATTCCTCTCTTCTCCTCCCTCCAACCACTCTCTAATTAATTAATTAATCTTTTTAATTAATTAATTATCTTACCCTAACCAAGTTAATTAATTTTTTTAATTAACTAAAACTTTTTTAAAATTAAAATTAATCACTCAATTAATTAATTAATTAATTTTTTAATTAATTAATTAATCACTTTTTTTTCCAAAATCAAATTAATCATTTTTCTCAATCCACCTTTCATCCAAATTGATTAATTAATCTTTTTAATTAATTAATCCATCTATTCTTTTCATCATATTAATTAGTTAATTAATCATTTTAATTAATTAATTAATCTCCCAATTAATTTAATCACCCGGTCCCGATAAAATAGAACTTTGGTCTGGTAAAACTCTCCACCTGCCAAAAGCAAATGTATCAACCTTTTTCCTCACTCTCAAAACACCCAAACTAAAATCAATCTGATCAACTCCTAAACCCTTTCACTTAATCGTGGAATGAATTACGTCGGTTTTGATCCCTATTTAATGGGGTACGTAGGCACGCTTGAAATCTAAATCCAAATCTCAATCAATCTTCTTTCCTCTTTTTAATTAGTGTAATTTTTGAATATTTGTTTTAATTGTTTTACTAATCCTCCATACACCATGCATTGATGTTATGTCATATTCATGTATTTTCTTTAATATCATTTTATAAATGTCATTCATGAAATTAATTTTTCTAAAAGTTAAATTAAACTTAAGAGCTAAGTTTAGATTATTTAAAATCAAAAACCTAGTCCCTGAAATCAACCTGGTTCGAGACTAGTGATTTTATCCTTAGGTAATTAATTGAAAATTAATGAATTAGAGTCACAATTGGGTTTTTCCTTAATTTTCCTATTTAAAAATAAATTAGGGTGGCGACTCCTAAAATCATTTTCAAAATCAACCAATTCGAATCTGAGGGTTCCATCGTGAGTCTAAACCCAAATTAGCATTCTGATTCCTTCTAGTGGATCGGACCAGTGCTCGAGCGAGGTCTCACAATAGGCAACCCTAAAAATTTCTCATGACTATCCACTTTCTTTACTCCCAAAATGGATTTCACCAATAACCTATTGTGAGATCTTGCTCGAATGCTCCTCCTTCGCTCAGGAAATTGTCATAAGGAAAGGAGAGCGATTTTTTAAGGAGATCATGGAACAAGTTTCAATGCTCACACTTGGAACGGCTATCATTTGAAAAATTAATTTTTTTATTTTGAAAAGTAATTTCAGGAGTCGCCACCCTAATTTGTTTTTAAAATGGAAAAATTAAGAAAAAAATCTATTTGTGACTCTAATTCATTAATTTTAGTTAACTAATTTACTTAAGAATAAAATCACTAGTCTTCGATGCAAGTTGAGTTCAGGAACTAAATTTTTGATTAAATAATCTAAGTTTGGCTTTTAAGTTTAATTTGACTTAGAAAAAGCTGATTTCATGAATGACAAGTATTAAATAACAATTATAAGTAAAATGCATGATCATGACATAATATGAATGCATGAAAAATTAAAAGGACAATTAAGTAAATATATCCACAAATTAAGGATAGTGTTCCCTCTAGTCCTTATAGATTTTTAGGGAACTACATAATCGCTCCTCAAGTCCAAATTAATTAAATTAGCGAAATACATTAATTAAAAAAATGGGATATCTTCGCTAGCCCTTATGGATACTAGGAAGATCACAAATTCCCTTATAAAATAATAATAATTGCATAGAAAATAAAGGGGAAAAGGATTAGATGGGATTTGGATTTGGATTTGAATTTAGATTCCAAATATACTTACGTACCCCATTGAATTAATATCAAAACCCACGTAGTTTATTTCACGATTAAGTAGGAGAAGGTTTAGAAATTGATTAGATTGATTTTGATTTGGGAGTTGGATTAATGGGAAAAAGTGTTATATCTTTGCGCGAGTTGGGCTGAGGGTTTTGCTAGACCAATATTTCATTTTATCGATATTGGAGGTTAGATTGATTGATAGATTAATTAATTAATTAATTAAAATGATTAATTAATAAGCTAATGTGATTTAGTGGGTTGATTAATTAATTAATAGGATGGATTGATTTTGAAAAAGTGATTAATTATTTAATTAATTAAAATGATTATTTAATTAATTAAATAAAAATGATTAATTAATTAATTGATTGATTAATTAAAAAAATAGTTAATTAAAAAGATTAATGAACTTAGTTTGGATATGTTAATTAATTAATTAAAAGGATTAATTAATTAATTAATTAAAAGAGTTTGTTTGAAGGGAGAAAACAAGATGAATTAGAGGATAGTCATCCACTTTAAATTAATGGATGAAGATAAATGGTGAAAAGGAGGGTCTATTTATAAGCAAATGGGGTGAGAGATAGCTTGGAAAAGTAAAATATAAAAAGTTAATTAATTGAGTGATTAATCAAAAAATAGTTAATTAAAAAGCTTAATTAATTTGGTTGGGATAGGTTAATTAATTAATTAATTAAAAGAGATTGATCAAAGAGAGAGAAAGAGAGGAATTAGAGGATAGCCATCCACTCTAATTCAGTGGATGAAGAGAAATAGTGAACATGAGAGCCTATTTATAGGCAAATAAGGCGATGGATAGTTTGGAAAAGTAAAATATAAAAGATAAGTAAGGATAGGGTTGGAGAAGAGCTAAAAATTAGGTTGGAGGGGTATTTTGGAAATTATGCAGGAATAGGGGGTGACCATACGCAACAAGTTGGTGTGGTGCTGCACTAGGTACCTGCGTTGCCGCAGGTCAGTCGTACGGTTGCCACATGGCGTTGGCCTTGGTTCGCTTTTTGAGATTTTTTGGGTTAGTTTTTGAAAATTTTGGGTCAATTTTTTAGAGTTTCGGAGTTTAAAAAATTCACCAGTCAACATTGATAGGCCCGAAATTAATTTAAGAATAATTGACCAGTTTGAAGAAAAATCTAGTAGTTTTGGGAAAAATGCTTTTGGTACATAAATTCTGACCTGGATTAGAAAAGTATTAGTGTCGAAAAATTAAGTATTCTCATACAAATATAATTGAAAACCCATTTTTTGCTCGACGGTGCTGCTCTCTTAACCTCTGCTTGTTAATCAGCTAGCAGGACCACTGTGCTGGCTTTACGTAGGGCACTAAACTTAGTAGGTATTAAGTTGCGGCCGCATGTGAGGATGCAAAATTAAAGGTTCACACCTATTAGCTTCACATACATTCTCATTAAAAGTGTTTGAATTTGTCAAAATTTACCTTTGAATTGACGCCGTCTAATAACTCAATCGGATTTGTTTAGTTGTATAACACTCTAGACCAAAAGCCCTATAAAAAATGATATTGTCATCCGTAAACAACAAATGGGAGATTAGAGGGACTCTGCAACAAAATTTTAAACCATGAAGTGCTCTCGATTACATCTTATTGTCAATTATTATCAACCCATTCTCAATTGAAACCCATTTTCATCATCATTGCTTCTAAGAAGGACCGTGCAACTCAGTCATAGGCTTTGATTGGACATACCTTCCTTTCTGCTTTTACTTCATATAGTGAAAGTACACATGGGTCGCCATGAGCCTATTGTGTATGATAAAGCACTTTAAGTTAAAGAAATAAGTTTGTTAAGGCAAGGTCTCAAACGGTTTGCAATTACTTCAGATGCAAGTTTGTTAAGGACATTACAAAGGCCGATGAAGCGATGGTCTCTTTGTGTGTCAAGTTTCTATTTTTAGGAATAAGGGTAATGTATTCTATTTTTAAGAATAAGGGTAATGTAGGTGTGACTAAGGTTTGATGAGTAGCTCACCACAAAGGATTCTCAATACAAACTGTACTCTATCTTGTTATTGAAATTGACACTGGATTAGAGCAAAACCGCAACTAATAAATTGAGAAGATTATTTTGACACACAGATTTTACGTGAAAAATTCCCAAACAAATTAGGGTAAAAACCACGGGTAAGGATAGAAGAATTTCACTATGAGAAATAATAGGAGTTACAACCTTCTCTCTAAATCATAAGGAAATAACAATAATAATCTCTATTGAAAATAGGAGAAACACACACTAAATATTTTTATTTAACTCTCTAATATTTTTCTCATGCTAAAAACTCTCTCAATTTGAGATTTTTGGCATACAATATGAGCTTCAACCTCCTGCTATTTATAGGCAAAAGAAAAGAAGCAAAAATCAATTTTACTACTACTATTGACAGCACTTTTCCATATTCAATTGTTAAATATCAATAATTGCTGCATCAACAATTATGGGCATCACCATTAATTGTGGGCACCGCCATTTGATTATTTAACAATCTCCCACTTAAAGATTTGATTGATGATCAATCAATCTTCACACTATTCTTTCTTCCTTGCAATTTCCATGTTGCTCATGTCTCCATCAGGCCACTAGAGGATCGATAACAAAAAACTTCTCAGTATTGACGGCCTTTGTCATAAAATCTGCCAGTTTCTCTTTTGTGTGAATTTTCTGCATATCCACGATTCCTTCTTCCGCTTTCTCACGAACAAAGTGGTACTGAACTCTAATGTGCTTGGGTTTTGAATGAAAGGTTGGATTCCTTGCGAGATGCAAGGCACTCTGGCTATCACAAAATAGAGAAATTTTCTCTTGTTCGTGCTTGAGCTCTTCTAATACCATCTTCAACCATACCGCTTCTTTACTAGTTTGTGTAGCTACTACATATTATGCTTCTGTTGTTGACGTAGCCACAACTTATTGTAGTTTTGAAACCCAGCTTACTGCTCCGCCAACAAGTGCAAACACATATCCTGTGGTGGATTTGCTTTTGTCCAAATTACCTTCATAATATGAGTTAACATACCCTCTGACAATAAAGTCTAATCTTCCATAACATAATGCAACATTTTCTATCCCTTTAATGTATCTCAGGACCCTTTTCATAGCATTCCAATGCTCTCTACCAGCATTCGCTATGTACCTACTAACCACTCCCACTGCATGTGCAATGTTTGGTCTTATACAAATCATAGCGAACATTAAACTTCCCACTGCTGATGCATACAGTACTTGAGACATCACCATCCTCTCTGCTTCACTGCTAGGACTCATTTTGGAGGATAACTTGAAATTAAAAGGAAGTGGGGTAGAAATTGGCTTACAATCTTGCATGTTAAAGCGTCACAAGATCTTCTTTAAATAATTCTTTTGAGAAAGCCAAATATTCCTATTATTTCTGTCTCAGTGAATTTGCATTCCTAGAATTTTATTTGCCGGTCCCAAGTCCTTCATTTCAAACTCCCTAGCCAACTGAGCCTTCAAATCTTTGACATGATCTTTGTTGGGGCCTGCTACCAACATGTCATCTACATACAACAGCAAGATGATAAAATCACTTCCACCAAACCTCTTGACATATGCACAAGGGTCTGCATTAAGTCTGTTGTATCCAAGGCTCATGATGAAGGAATCAAATCTCTTATACCAACACCTCAGCGCCTATTTGAGACCATATAGAGATTTGTTCAACTTACAAACCCAGTTCTTCTTTTCTTTTTCTTCAAAACCTTCTGGTTGAAGCATATATATTTCTTCTTCAAGATCTCCATGAAGAAATGCAATTTTCACATCTAACTGCTCTAAATGTAGGTCAAGAGTAACACACATTGCCAGAACTACTAGGACTATATTAAGTCAAACCACAGGGGAAAATCTTTCATTAAAGTCAATCCCTTCTTTCTAAGCATACCTTTTTACAACCAGTCTTGCACTATACTGCTCCACTTGATCATCACTATTTTGTTTGATCTTGAAGACCTATTTATTGCCAATAAGCCTTCTTCCTTGTGGTAACTGCACAAGCTCCCAAGTCTTGTTCTTATGAAGAGCTTCCATTTCCTCCTGTATTGCTGCCATCCACTGAGATGCATCTGAACTATTCATTGCTTCTTGGAGAGTTAATGGCTCCCCTTCCTCATTTAGAAGAAAGTATACAACGTTGCTCTCTACAAAATAATCAGACTACCAGGCTAGTGTTTTTCTTTCACGAGTTGACCATCGAACTTCTGTAGTTTCAGACTTACCTAGTTCTCGTTCCTAAATTTCTAGTTTTACTTCAGAAGAATCTTTTGAATCAGACTCTTTTTCCATATATACCATTGTAGTTTCTGGACCTCTATTTGAACTGCTACTATCACCTTTCTCTTACAGCTTTCCTTATGTAAATATCACATCTCTACTGATGACAACCTTATGGATAGTGGGATCCCATAGGCGATACCTCTTTACTCCATCAGCATAACCTAGAAATATGCATTTTCTGGATTTTGGATCTAACTTCGTAGTCTCTTGGGTGTTGTACATCACATATACAAGACTTCCAAATACATGGAGGTTTGAATAATCAATAGGCTTTCTTGTCCATATCTCCATCAATGTTTTCAACTCAATTGCAGTTAATGGTGACCGATTGATCACGTAACAGACGGTGTTGATGGCTTCTGCCCAAAATACTTTTTCTAGACCAGCAGCTCCCAACATGGCCCTTATTCTTTCTAACAGAGTTCTGTTCATCCGCTCTGCTACTTCATTTTGTTGAGGAGTGTATGTCGTAGTGAACTGTCTCTTAATACCTTCTTGATTATAAAACTCAGCAAACTCATTACTAGAATATTCTCCTCCATTATCTGTCCTCAAACACTTGATCTTTTTCCTAGATTCAACTTCTATCCATGCTTTGAATGCTTTGAAAACTGAAAACACATCTCCCTTCCCCTTGATAGGAAATACCCAACATCTCCTGGAATAATCATCTATGAAGGACACAAAATACTTTGCTCTTCCCAGGGATTTAATTGGTGCTTGCCATACATCAGAGTGAACCAATTCTAGAATTTTCTTGCTTCTATAATTTGATGTGTTGAATTTTATTTTATGCTGTTTGCTTGTAACACAATGCTCACAAAAGGGTAAGGACACCTTAGTGAGTCCCAGAAGTAGATTCTATTCCATAAGAATTTTCATTCCTTGCTCAGACATATGCCCAAGTTTCTGATGCCACACTATTGTAGATCTTTCATTTGAACTACTTGAAGCAACAGATGCTTCTCCTTCTTGTAGAGTCTCTCCCATCAGTATATATAAATTTGCAGCCATTTTCTATCCTTTCATAAGTACAAGCGCGCCATGGATTATTTTCTTAATCCCATTCTGGGTTTCGATCCTACACCCAAGATCATCTAGTTGTCCTTTAAACAATAAATTCTTCTGCGAGCCCTTCACATATCGCACATTTTGAATAGTGCAAATTATACCATCATACATCTTCAACTTGATGGTTCCAATACCGACAATCTTCAAGGCATGATTATCTACCGTGTACACAGATCCTCCTGAGATAGGTTCATAATGATGGAACCACTCTCTCTGAGAGGTCATATGAAAGGAGTCTTCAGAGTCAATGAGCCTCAACAAATCTTTTTCTGCCTTCCGAAGTCATTGCTGCTTCACAACACAAAGCTTCATCTTCATTTGAGGTAGATGCTATATTTTCATGAGGACTGAAATTTTTATTTAAACTCCAGCAATCCTTCTTCAGGTGACCCTTTTTGCCACAATGGTAGCACTTGATGTTCTTCTTACTTCTTGATTTGGATCTACCATGATTTGGCTCCCACTTGAGCCACATTCCATTGATCTCCCTCTCATCACCATTAGTGCCTCCACTTGCTGCAAACTGGCCAATCTGTCTTCCTTGTTTTTACGTCGATTTTCTTCTTCCAGAATAGCAGCTTCAATATTATCAAAGACTAGATTGTTTGTATTATTTGTCAGATTGATGATGAGTTGATCATATGAATATGGTAGACTTTGAAGCAAAAGTTTAGCACGCTCTTGTGACTCTATTTTATAACTCAGTGATGTGAGTTGAGAAAATAGAGTATTCAAGGTGTTAATGTGATCCGTAACTGAAGTAGATTCTGATATCCGTAGAGTGTACAATTTCCTTTTAGTCTTGTTGTGGAGTAACTTGGCTTCGTATAATTTTCTTCTCCTCTATGCTAGACAATATCTCATCTGCAACTACCAGATGAAGATTTGCAACAGTATTCCCATCCATCTCATTCCATTTGTTGTCATCTGTGATTTTCGCTGGCCTATTGCTAATAGCCGCCAGGCAATTATCTTTTCTCAAGATAGCCTTCATATTTAATTTTCACAATGAGAAATTTCTCCTGTTAAACTTTTTAATCTCAAAATTTGCCGCCATTGCTTCTATCACAGTATGCTTTTAAGCAAATATATGCTCCCACTATTTCACGTGAATAGCAACCGTACGTATGAACAGTACCTCCGTATACGTGAATAGCACCCGTATGTATGAACAGTATTCTGCTATAGTGCTGCTACAGTACTAATAGTACCATGCAACAATTTTGTAAACTCACTGTTTTACCATTCACCGAAATTCTAATTTTACAACTGTTTTCGAAACGGATTGCACTAGAAAATTTCTTGTATTTTTCTCTTCCGTGCAGTATATTTCTTTTTTAAAATAAGAAACTGTCGAGACAGCAACTATACAATAGTCCCAATAAATTTTTTTCTGATGTGGAAGATTAGTCTATACTGCAGCCACAAAGCATACTAAGAATATTAATAGGATTACCACCAGTTGTTCTGATCCCAGTTATTGTGGAAATTGACACCGGATTAGAGCAAAATCGCAGCTAATAAATTGAGAAGATTATTTTGACACATAGATTTTACTTGGAAAATCTCTAAACAAATTAAGATAAAAACTACGGGTAAAGATAGAAGAATTTCATTATGAGAAATAATAGGAGTTACAACCTTCTCTCTAAACTATAAGGAGATAACAATAATAATCTCTCTTGAAAATAGGAGAAACACACTCTAAATATTTTTATTTAACTCTCTAATATTTTTCTCACGCTAAAAACTCTTTTAATTTGAGATTTTTGGGATACAATATGAGTTTCAACCTCCTGCCATTTATAGGCAAAAGAAAAGAAGCAAAAACCAATTTTATTACTACTATTGACAGCACATTTCCATATTCAATTGTTAAATATCAATAATTACTGCATCAATAATTGTAGGCACCACCATTTGATTATTCAACATATGTTGAGCCCACCACACCCCAATATTTATGGTAAAAAATCAGCATACCATCCTTTGCCGAAGCTTTGCACGGGTGCATATGCTTTAAAGCCAAATTGGCTTCCGCTGCTATCCAAGGACGAAGGAGATCTTGATTCATTTCATCATCAACACATGTTGGAACTAAATCTACCACTTGTTGAATTTGAGTTCGGCCGCTCAAAGTAAAATATATTCTCGAAATATGAGATGATTGTTGATTCAACAACCTTTGGATCAATATGAGTTTTGCCAATTGAATCCATAATTTTATGGATATTATTTTTAGGACGCCATTGAGATGCCTTAGGTGAAAATATTTTGTATTGAGATCACCTTCCTTCAACCACAGAGCTCGTGATATTTGGCCGCAGGTAGTCTCTTCCCTTAGTGCCAGCTCATCCATTATAGTCTCTAAAAGCGTTTTTAATGATATTTTTTATTTCAAAAAGTATATTTATTTAATAGAGAGTATTTTAATTGATAAAGAGCATGTAATTTTATTTAAATCTAATATTCTCCATATTGTATTCTTTATTTTACTTTACCCTATAAATATTAATTATTTTAATTTTTAATTTTTTAAATTTGTCCAATAGAAAAAGCAGTATTAAAGCTATAAATATAATAAAGTATATGGAAACTTATTTTGTATTAATTAAAATTAGATAAAAAGTGATATTTGGCTCCCTAGATATAGAGAACCAAATTAAATCTCTTCTTTATTTTTTAAAGATAAAGAGTCCATTAGAATATATATATATTTTTTGAGATAAAGCTTTATAATAAAGAGTTTAATATATATAAAGGATACATTGAAATGTTCTAAACCCCTTATTTAATTTTTTAAAAGTGTATATAGAATGTAATTGTTTTTTTTAAGGACAACTACTTATTTTAATAGATGAGAAACAGTAGACATAGAAAGTGATTGTTAATTTGTTGAAGATTAATGGATTTTAATTTTAATAATTTAATCTTAATGTAGAAAATTGATCACAATTTTACTAAAAGTAGGACTAACAATTCGTGCCGTGTTTGTATAATCATATCCTGTTAAAACACGTATATAACATAAAAATGATCAACTAAAACACGACCCATTTAATTAATTGTGTCAAAATATCAAATTCAAACACGGACACATTTATTAACTAAATTATACAAGTCGATTCGTGTAACCTATTTAATAAATTAAATTTTAAAAATATATATTTATTGATAATTATCTAAATTCTAAAAAAATATATATATATATATATATTTTTAAATACAAAATGACTCAAATTACATATTTGGACCTTTATAAGTGACAAACTACTTTCATATATATATATATATATATATATATATATATATATATATATATATATAAAGAGAGAATAAATGTGTTTAAATGTATTTTCGCATAATATGTACTTCCTATTAATCTATTAACCAATTTAAATGAATGTGTTTAATCGTATCACTTGCGAGTTAGATAAGTTAATCCATTTAAACCTAATTTTTTTGTGTTATAAACAGGTTGACACTTTTATGATCCGAACCCATTTATTCTAAACTTAAACTCATTTAATTATGTGTCATGCCATGTTGTTTATTTGGATCGGATAAAAAATTGCCACCCCTAACTAACAATTAAAGTTAGAATAAAATAATAATATTTTGTTATAAATATAGAATAATCACCCATCTAATATATCTAATACGAGTTTTTCAAATTTTCAGGCTCTTACATCTAGCCTAATGGTTACCAAGAAGAAACAAGAAAATTCTTTAATGGCCTTTAGACTAACAGAAAGTTCTAACCCAATGCAGCAGCTGATCATCATATACCATCATTTACAAAGAAACTGAAACTGCTTATTTACCATCTTCTATATACAAATTGCTCCCTTGTCACTGCGTCAGTAGGAGAAGACAAAATGCTGATCACCGGAGCAAATACGGAAGAACCAATATGAATCCCTAAGAATCTGATGAAAAATGGTTAGGCTAAAAATATAAAACTCTTGTCAATTGAAAAGCAGTCTCTTACTCTCTTAGTCTGAGAACAACTCCTCCAATTCTGATTCTGCCTTAGCGAAGGGACTTTTATACAACTCCTCCTTCCCTTGAGCACCAATTCCATTCTCTACATAAACTACATCAGGCCAATCCTGCTCATGGTCATCCTCTATTAAGTGCTCATTGTCTCCATGCCCCTCGTGCATTTGACTCAGAAGAGTTGGACTTTGCCCAGCCTTTGCTTCAGAGTTCTCACATATGCAGGATGACGGATTTTCATGAAACTCACCCCTGCCAGGTTTCACCTCATTTGGCTCTCCCATGAAGCCAAGTTGATAAGTATGAACACTGGAGGCAAATTCTTCCCATGTCATATTATGTCGGTTCAAGAACAATTTATAAAGTTTTTTAGCATTTGGCCGAATTGTTGGCTTGTGCCCAAAATATCTCCTGCAATATGAAAAATTAAAGTAATACTAAATTAGCTGGCGGACAAGAGGGCTGCCAGTGCCCATTCTAAATTAGTTGGTGGATAAATTAGCTTGTTTTTCCACATTTTGGAAAAATTAATAATAAATCAGCTTCTTATTAAAAAAAAAGAAAAAAAAAAAAAAAAAAAGAAGGAAAAAAGAGTGTTGCCACTTGCCAATGCCTTAGGCATTCAACAAGTTTAAAGTAATATACATCCGTATCTGAAAACCTTCTAAGTAATGAAATATGTAGAACAAACTATACACTTCTCTCTTAGCCCAGCAAGTAGCACATGCTAAAAATCTAGCTATTTGTGTTGGGAAAATAACATGCTTAAACCATTAGGCAAAGCAAAAAACAAAAACGGGAATATGAAAATCTTCAAAGGATAAAATTATTTTAAAGTTGAGAATATACTTGATTCTTCCAAAGGAGCATTATGATTTTCTGGTTAAATAAGTTACATTATAGTTTCCACAATCTACGGTAAAAGAAATGAGTAGCATACCTTCGTCCAGCTAACATTCTAGCCATGTTGCCATTGTTGTTAGTGACAAAAACATCACTTTCATCACAAACAATATAGTCTAGGGCAGCCATGCGTGATGAAAATGCAGAAAATGGTGCCAATTCTTCTTTGCCGGCTAAAGTCTCTTTTGAATGAAAATTGGGAAACAGGACCTTCAATGGTGCTAATGACTCTTCACCACCATACACTTCACCTGATGCCACATACATGTGAATATCACTTCCATAACCCAATGCTCTCAACATTAAACCAACTTCCTCTGGGGTTAGTGGGCATCTTCCTTGCCTTCGCTCTTTATCAGCATTCTTTTGCTGTACTCAACAAAAATAAATAAATAAGCATCTCTGCTATGTGGCATAATCTGTAAAGTATGCATGATACTTTCTACAAAGGTATTGGGGCTCACGTGTAAGCTTATCCATCTCTTCCGAATTTTACTAAGCTCAATCATTTCTTTTTCTCCGCCACCATAATAACATCCAGAGAAAGCAAGCATATCAGCTTCAAACCTACAACATAATGTGTTAAACTACATTAATGAACTCCTCTCCTGTTATTAATATCCTAAGCTTTTCATAGGTGAAATCTCTTCAATGCTATTAACTACCAAAATCTCGTTTCACATGCATTTGATAAATTAATGAGTTCATTTAGTCTTAAATGAGCACAATAACACCCTGCACTTACATGGTAAAATGAAAAGACAGGATTAAGTTGGCAGCTTAAAAACAAGAAGGTTTAATGTCATCTAATCACTAATATAAAATAACCCAGAAAAACAAGGACCTCACCTCAGGTGCAATGCGATAAAGTGCTTGCTTTTCATTCTCATTCTTTCAACCAACTTTTTACCCATTTCAAGAATTGGATCAGTGAACTTTAAAGCATGGTAGTTGACTCTGCATCTTAGCTTCTGCAAATCCACATCCAGCTTATTTGAGAGCCTGTAATCAAATTTCCCAAGCTGAATAGCCTACGAAATAATGGAATGTAAACAAACTTCAGTTCTTTAACAAATACGAAGAATAAAATGGAGCCAAAATAGCTTCTTTTATATATATATATATATATATATATATATATATATATATATATATATATATATATATATATATATATATATGTATATGTATATATATGTATATTGAAAATGGAACCCAAATAGCATTAATGATCAGCAATTCACTGTTATTGTTCATTAGCATAGTCTCAAGAATACCCTGAAAAATGCTGCATAACATTAACCAAAATACTTCAGAGAATGCAACATAGTTACAGCCACCTTACAACTGCACATCCTCCTTTGCAAGCATGGTCTACTTGTTGTTCCCCTCCTTTTTGGCTTTTATAAATGAATGCATGTCTCAACTCACCCGTACTTCACATTGTATCTTTATATTGAAGCTATCATTAGCTCGATCCGAATTCCTAGGTTAGCTCATTTAAAGAAATTCTGAATTCACATGTCCACTTAACATTCAAATAGGAAATCAGATGGAACTAGAGCTTTATCATTCTCCATAATACTTGCACTACTGCAATTTGGTGTACATATATAACTGACAGCTTCACTTGAATCTGTAGGCATTTTTTTTTTTTTCATCTAGGGACACCCATTAAGCTAGTGTTACTGCTAATGCAATTCCTACAGCTGGGCATGTATTTCCATGAGCCTTTACATACTACAAACAAAGTGTTTGAAGTCCATTTCTATTAAATTTTGTGCAATTGAATTGCACCATGTTAGCAATAGAATGGAACAAAAATTCAAACCATAGAATTTGGTGAACTGTAACTCAAAAGCTACATAAAGTGAAACAAGCATTTTATAGTTTTATTAGAAATTGTGAACTTACATGCTTCTTTCTAAAATTAGGTAAAACACGATTCTGATAACATTTTGGAGAGCACTTCCTTGGGACACGCATGGAATAAGGAGTCACAACTTTCCCTTCCTTAGTTGGAAGCTTTTTGGTGATTTTTACATCTTTTGAGAGGTATGAAATAAACCAGTCAACATCAAATATTTCAGAAAAATTGCTGCACCAAACATCAAATCACTATGAATGCACTGGAAAGAAATTAGACTTCAAAATAGTAATTTAGTAATCAGTACAACAGCAATACCTAGTGTCTTTCCAGAATGAATTTTGATCCAGCTTTGGAACAACAAGAGTAGCATTCAAAATATAAGCTACAACGACAGAATCTGTTATCTGCAGCCATGATAGGTATAAAATACTCAGTACCTGAAAGTAAATTAGCATTATAACCATCTAATGGAAACAGTTGCATTGAATTATCAAACAGAAACAAATCATGGTTACACACAAATGCCCCAGAACTTAACTGGACTTGAGACCAGTGAGAATATTTTAACATTTCATACTACTAGTACAGGGTTTCTCACAAAGTATTTCTGCATTCTAATAAATCACACTATTGTTTATCTACAAAAAGGGGGAAATGACAAGAAATTAGTAACTTCCTTCTAACACAAAGAACAAAATGACATTGATGCTGTTCCTTAATTTTTCAGTTGTCATAAATGAATAATCAAAGGATAACTCATGACAAAAAATTGCAAGGACAACTTCATCGATTGAACAATTACAAGACAAACATTGGGTTTTATGTATGATCCTCAGTGAACTTACATAAGAAATTATGGAACCAAAATGACCATTGTTAAATGTTGACTTTATGTGGCACTGCCAATAGCAATCAAGTTTTTCAATAAACAAAACTGACACTCAAATTACTAATGAATAGATAAGTTAAGAGACTCACCCCTGTTCTCTGTTGATTTAAGCCTCCACTGGTAGCAATCAACAAGTACCGATTGTGATGCGTTTTCACATCAGCAGCTATAGTGTACAACAAAATAGCTCCATTAAATTGACTCGAGTCCTCTAACTATAATTACAGAAACAAAATTTTCAAACAGATGTGAACCCAAGAAATGTGAACTATATATATATATATGCCTTCAAATTTATTAACAATAGGTTAGACATTTAAATTATCACTTTCCATATGAAGAATGCAACTGATTTGAGCTTCTAAATCCAAAAAAAAAAAAAATCCAGTTATCACACTAACAACAACTGAAATACACTTCTAAAATCAGACAAACTCTGCAAGGTAATAGTCATCTCAAAAGACCATTCAAAAGGATAACTGTCAGACAATTCTAAAATGAGAATAACTCATTAAGATAACAACTATCAACGCCTTTTTTTTTCAATATATTTTTCCATAAATAAAATTCTACAAACATTTAAAAAAAAAAAAGTCAATAATTATGGACGCAACCTAAAACGTGCATTCCACTATTTTTGGTAAATAAAGAAATAATTTCAATATCCATTTTTCAACCTAAAAAAATAAAAATAAAATTGAAAAGATTAGATTGAGATAGTTTTTACTTGGAAAGCTATCTCTGGCGTTACTGCAACCATAATAGAAGTTGGATAATCTCGAAAACCATAAATCGCGCCCCAAGCTCTCTCCAATTTCCTGGAAAAAAAGAAAAAAAAAAAAAACGAACACAAATCATCCAAATCCTAATGTGTAAGCCAAACCAGAAAAATACACAAATGTACCCAAAATTTTAACTACTATATATATCTATGACTCTACCGGAACACGAAACACCGTCTTTGATTTGAAACTCGAGTTGACTGATACTACTCCATTTTGAGACTAATCTCGCAAAACCAAAAAAGGAAAAAGACTGAATTAAAAAATCAGCTAAACATAAACTCGAACCTCATTTAATTAAGAAAAACAAACGCGATATAATCAAAGACCTTAATAATCGGAAGAACAGAGAAGAGCAGAGAATATTAATTAATTACCATTGAGGATTGGTAGTGGGGGTGGTGGTGGTGGATGATGGGAGGAGGGGAAGAGAAAATAGAGAAAGCAAGAAAGAGGAGAAGAAGACAACACAAAAAAGCGGAGAGAAGATGAAACAAATGGTGGCGCCGGCGCATAATAAGGAAAATCCGGTAGAGGTCAGCGGTGATGCTGCCGTGGCCGGTAACATGATCTCTCTTCTTTTTCTTCATTGTACAAGATACAAGAACCAAGCAGTTGTTGTTATTGAAGTTTTTGGAAGAGAAAGAATAGAAGAAAATAAAAGGAAAAGAACCTTTGATTTGATAAGCGCTCTGTGATGTTTCTCTGAGTTTGAAGCTAAAACAAATACAGCTTTTCTTTATTATGATTTTTGGTGGATATTTTCTGTTATAGATATGTGTCCCACACACAAGAAACTAAAAATAAAAAAGAAACAAAACGGAAACAGAATTGGGTAGCTCAGGCCTTCACTAGACTTGGCCTGCCTGCACAGCGCAGCTTTTCTTTCCACCTCGACTAAATCGCGCCTAAATCTTATGTATGTATGACTGTATGCCGATTTATTCTCTTTTACTTCTCTGATCCAACTCGGCCCTTCACTGCCCCTAAGATTTAAACACATGTCACGTCATTAAATTTGTTTCTATTCTTATTGGATTAAAAAATTACTTGGTAATACATATCTATTAAAAAATCTGTTCTACCTTTCCTTGCCGGTTTGATATCTATTTAATAAATAATATCATAATTTAACAGGCTTTGCCATAATGTCATAGCAAGCAAGCTATTGTTTTATTAAGTTTGGACTTCGAAATTAGAATGTTTTAAATTGATATCAATTTTTTATAAGAAAAACAAAAATGATTACTTATCTTTAATTTCGTTTGGTATAAAAATTTTAATATATTATATTAAGTAATTTTATTTTTATAATCTTATATTTGAAAAAATAAACTAATAAATAGAATAAAAAGTAAAATTATTTTATAAAATAAAATGTTATAAATAATGATATTAATGATCCTACTAAATAGGAATTACTAAAAATATAAAAAGTTAAATTTTTTTATAATTCATATGCTATGGATTAGCAAAACTTTTGAGGTTATTAAACTTAATCTAAATTATACGTATTGAATATCATGCTATTTACTAATAGTGCTATTAATTGAGTAATTTGTGGATTAAATGGAGTGCAATTTCTTATCATTTCCCTTTTGCATGCAATCTTCACATTAAGATCGACCTTATTATCATTGTCTTTTCTTTTAATGGGCTTTTGATGGAGTGGAAATTAGCAATGTCAAACTATCACGATTCATGAGTGATAAATAAGAGAATGAGGCAAATAGATAGTGAATCCTAAAAATTTTTCTTGATATAATGAAAATTTTTCTTGATATAATGAAAATTTAATAGATCGAAATAAATTATTTATGATACGAAGTAATTTGATATTTAAAACAAAAATCTCTTATTTTTTATACTTTTAAAGAATAATGAAAAGACTAATTAGATTATATCTTATTCGCGCTAAACTTCTAAAAGAAACTTTTCCATAATTTGAAATTTAGCTACCCACGTGATAACTATGTTTTGAGTTCAATGTTCTCGGAGTTTCGCTGATATTCACTTCATTTTCTATGTTATGGCATGTTAATTATATTATTTATTTATTGAGATTTAATTATTTTATAAAGTCGGTTAGTATGTCAAATGCTTGAATGCTTTTTTTTTTTTTTTAAGTCCTTGGATATACTTATATGAAATTTTTCGCTGAAATATAAAATGAAAACATTTTTTCTCTCCCTTTTAATTTATTTATTTCTCACTTTTTTACTATCTGTTATTTTTATTAAAATTTTCTTGCGAATTTTAAAAAATTAAGACAATTAAAATTCTTTTTATGAAAAAAGAAAGTTATAGAGGGAGAAAGAAAAGAAAAGATGAACATAATGGAAAATAAGAGAATTAATATTTTTTTAAGACAATATATTTATTGTTTTCTCTTTTTTTTTTTTTTTTTGCCAAAAAAGACAATATATTTATTATGATCCAGCAATTTGTGTGTTTGTACAGTAAGAAAATAAGTTTTTTTTTTTTTTTTTCCGCTCATACCCAAACTTATGATGTGAGTAATCCATACCCAAAATTTTCTCAATATTCATTACTTGCCGGCAAGATCTTTGTTTGCTGGTTCTCAATATGATAAAATGTTATTTTTTTTCAGCTATTTTTTTGGCCCAAATTTTTTTTTCTGCTATTCTTTGCTTATAATATTAAACATTAACTCTGTATTATTGAATTTCATGAAAAATTAAGAAAATCTTTGTACTCATAATTTTTTTTCTATTTATTATTAAATATAAGAAAAAAAATAAAAATTAATATATTGTAATTGTTACTAAGCTATCAACAATTAACAATCAATTTTAAAAGTTAGAGTCAATCTCATGGTAATTAAGGTAAAATCAATAAGCATATATTTATATAGTTTTACTAAAATATAAAAAATAAATTTTCTTAAGGAAAACTTTTTTTCTATTAATCAATTTTTCTAAACACTTCAAATGCCTAAAAAGGAAAAAATTCAAGAAAAATACAATCATGAATATTACTTTTTCATTTAATGGATTGAATGAAATACATTCATATCAATTCTCCAATAAGTTTGATTTTTCAATTCATTAAATACTAGTAGAATTCTTGATTAGAATGGAATTTTTCTTTTTTGGCACATTAAAAATTAATTAGCAGGATGAGACTATTTCAATTATGAAATATTTGAGTTAAATGGATTACTAATTAAATAAGTTCATACCTCATTTTTTCGTCAAATGGGTATATATTACCATGTTATGCATAATTCAAATATAGTATACTGGGGACAATTTGAGATCAAGTTATCAAAGTTTTCAAATGTTAAAAAAAAAAAAAAAATTTCCTCGATAATGTAACGAGGAATTATATTGATTATTTAGAAATTATTTATACTTATGAACAATTTTGACTGTCATGAACTTAAGATTTTGATGACAAAAAATGATTTTTCAGATTCCATTATTCTCGAACTTCGTGGTAAAATTTTCAAATTAAAGATTTAGGCCTATTTGAAATAGGTTTTGAAAAAGCATTTTTTTACAATTTTTTTATTTTTTTTAAAATTATTTTTAAATAAAAGCAATTAAATTAATTTTTTTAAAAAAACAAATTTAAAAAAAGAATTTATAAAAAAATAAAAATTAATCAATAAAATAAAAAAATTTTAAAAACGTTATTTTTAACTCCAACGGTAATTTTAAACACACACCCTTTATGGATTCTAACAGATATGTTAAAACGATAGGCCATGGCAAAAAATATACCATGCGTATCGAGATCTTTCACCTCAATTATATGCTTGCATCATCTTTTTAAAATAGACATAGGGGTTGACCAGTAGTGTAAGGATGACTTTTTAGATTTGGGGCTAAGGGTAGATTTGTATGTACAAGAGTTGAACTAGTAAGTTAGCGATGATGATGACTTATCTCCACATAATATATATATATATATATATATATATATATATATATATATATATATATATAATTTATACATTAATTTTTATTATAATTTATTACAACTCGTTTTAAAATAAAATTTAATTTATAAATTTTATATTTTAAATATTAATATAAATGCTTTATAATATGTAAATAATTTAAATAAATATTATGTAATATTATTTTTAAAATTATGGTACCTATTATACAACAGAATTTCTTTATAAACTATATTTTAGAGTAAATTATTTTCTTTTTATTTGATTTTTTATTTTTTATCGATACTTTTATAGTAGATGCTTAAATATCTTTTAACAATACAACATATAATTATTTATAATAAATACAACTTTACATTAGATATTTTTTGTTTTTATACTTTATTAATAGTCGTTGCAAACTATTCTTTGGTACATCTTTTTTTTATTGTTATATTTGATACTACTATTTAATATTATCTCTCGATCTCTTGATCATTAGCAAAAAAAAAAAAAAAAGTTAGTGATGATGATGACTAATCTCCAATAATTTATAAATTTTTATGTTTTAAATATTAGTATAAATTCTATATAACATGTAAATAATTTAAATAAATATTATGTAATATTATTTTTAAATCATAGTATTTATTATACAATAAAACTTCTTTATAAACTATATTTTTAGTGTAAATTATTTTATTTTTATTTGACTTTTCATTTTTTATCAATACTTTTATAATAAATACTTAAATACCTCTTAATAATACAACATATAATTACCTATAGTAAATACAACTTTACATTAGATATTATTTGCTCTTATACTTTATTAATAGTTATTGCAAACATTCTTTGGTATATCTTCTTTTTATTGTTATATTTGATATTACTGTTTAATGTTATCTCTCAATCTCTTTATCTAGTTTAAATGAATTTTTAAAATTTAAAAAATTAAGTATTTCTGAAATTTACAAACAAAATATTTAAATCTAATTTATCTCTCTTTAATTTCATAGTCACGCAATGCACTAAATTGTGTGTGAAAAAGTATATTATTCATAGAATAAGCAGTGGAGCTTGTTGGTATTTTATTGTATTCGGATTTTGTACTTATGTATATTAGTATGAGTCTTATTATTAGTAAGTAATAGAATGAATAAAAAATAAATTTTTTTTTAATTTATAATAATTCGACTATTCAGTCCAAAATAAATATAAAATAAAAACATCTTTTGATTCAAAATAAATATAAAATTTAATTTAACTTTTTTTTTTTTGCAATTCGTATTAAAAATTTACTTATTTATATATTTTTATATATTGTATTAGATATTCTGAACTCAATTTATTTATTTATCTATATTTATTTTTTAAATGTCATACTTTTATTTTTTTATTTTATAAATAAAGATTTTCTTTAATATAAGTTGGAATTTATCTGATAATATAATAATTTAAAATTTTTAATAGCTTTATTCCTTCAAAATATTCAATAATTTGAACTTTGAATTAGTTTTTATTTGCTTAACAAATAGAGAGAAAATTAAAGAGCAATTATAAATCATTTTTTGTTGTTAATAGACAAAACATGCAAAAAAAAAAATTGAATTTAATCATATTTTAGCAAGTGTGAAGATTACTGATTCTTTTCTTCTTTTATCACAAGAGAAATTTTGTATTTTTTTGGCTAATTAAAAGAATAAATTTTTTATTTTTTATTAATATTATTTTTGTTTTGTTGGATTTGCTTATTAAAAAATATAAAATAATAATTTTGTTTAAAGATAGAC
>CANTUT010000300.1:335000-425000 GCA_947687605.1 Reutealis trisperma
TCAATTTATCTTTCTTTATTTAAATTAAATATAATTAGATAATTATTTTTTTTTCTTATTCTAATTAAATCCATTCATTGTTTATTTGAATTAAATATATTTAGATATTAAATATAATTAATTATATATTAAATAATAATTATTTTATTCTTTACTTATTCAAATTGAATTTATTATTTCCTATTTAAATTAAATATAGTTAGATAATTATATTATTTAATTAATAAATGACCATATTACCTATCACAAATGAATAATTAAAAAGAATTTAGTGAGAAATTTTTAAGTAAATTTGCTTATCTTCTCTTACATACATATATACGGAAAATTTAGGAAAATTAAAAACTAATCACAACAGAGAATTATAAAATTTTTTGTAATTCTATTGTTAGTTTCCAATTTCTCTGAATCTCTTAATTAAAAGTAAAAAAAATAAAGAAATATATATATATATATATATATATATATATATATATATATATATATATATATATATATATATATATATATATATATAAAATTTATCTTTTATATAAAAATATAAGCTATAAATTAAAAAAATTATATATTAAATATACATATAATATTTGAAAAATGAAAAAATAGATATAATATATATAATCGGATCGGGTTATATCATTATCTATTCTATCTCAAATTCGACACAAATTTAAAACTTAAAACCAACTCCACCTCATTCAATAAATGAGAGGGATAGGGGGTGGGGTGATACGACATATTAAATTGCCATCTCTAAAGAGGTAATTATTTATTTATTTATTTATTATATATATATATGCATGGACTCTTTATAATATTTCCTTCTTCCCATCTTCAATTAGGCTAGAATTGATGAATTTTTTTGGGTTATTTCAATCCATCAAAATTGAGGCCAATATAAATTGATTGGATGATTAATATCCCAAATTTACCATGTTTGAACACAAAATAGATGGTTTCACGTGAAATTAACCTACCTCAAATCTGTAACCGAGTCCAATTACTAGACTGTTGCGCAAAATCTTTAAGTACATAGGTCATGAACAAAAAACATAGAAGTGCAGTAGAGTATCAATCTCACAAGTAAGGGTTAACAAGTACTAAAATTAAGATTTCCTTTATTATTTAGAAAATCAAATAAGATGGAAGAAAATAAGTAAAATTAAACAGATATAATAAAAGATAAATTTAATATATATAAAAGGCTTAGGATTTAGACTTCATCAATTGACAACTTATGACTTTTCTAGATTTTCAATATTGATTTTTAGCTTATTGGAATTAATTATCTATTTTTCCTAAATTATATGATATTCTCTATTAAGACATAATATAATTGTTCATATTAATATTTTGTTTACTCTCATGATCATAAGCAATTAACACAAATGCATTAAGTTTTATGAAAATCATTTTAACAACTAGAAAGAAGCATTCTTATCTCTAAGCAATATATACCCTAGGTATAATATCTGAATGAACTAATATTAAACTTTCATTCTCTCTATTTCACATAATATTAAGCCTTAAGATAAAAGATTATTTCCGATAATAAAAATCAATTAATCAAATATAGATAGTCATAGTCAAATCAAGAGATAACATCTAAATCCTAGAGAAGAATTCGATGCTCATAATTAAGAAAGAAGAAATAATTTACGAAGAGTTTTAGAAGAGAAGAAAACTTGAAAGAAAGAGTGATAGAAGAGGGTGATACAAACTATTGAGAATCCTCTTCTATTTATAGACAATAAATTTTAGGTTTAAAAGTTTAGAAAGTCCTTAGAATCTAAGAAAATCAGAATATTAATCAGTCTTTGAAGTGGATTCGAATTAAGAATAAAATCTTCCTTTTTTGTGTGAAATATTAAGTAGTGATTTTTGGATAAGAGATGATTGAATTAGGCTAAGGTCTTCACGATATTTACAATTCTATCTCTTAGCTTTCCAATGAATCTTGAATCGCCTCAATTCGACATCTTCAGCTCAAGTTCATGATCAAAATATTGAAAGGCATCTGAGCTATTAAAATTGCCACGCTTGTCATATGATGCATAACCATATGACAAGTCTCCTACATGATTGTGAATGACTCTTTTCATGCTTTTGGTCCACAAACAATCAAGGCAAACCCAAATAAAAGTGCATGACTATATGGGAGGCTTATCACATGGCAGTGCATCATTTTGATGCACTTCGTTTGCACTTTTTTATACCTTCTTACTTCTGACTTCATTCCAAATGACTTCCAAACTTCCTTGATATTGAATAGAAATCTTCCAAATAACCTAAGAAAGCTTGAAAACAAACTCAAAAGTAAAAGGTTGGCAAAAACAAATAAAAAAATTTTAATGGATTAAGATTAATAAATACTCTTTTATATCTATCATAATTTTAGCTCATCATAGACCCAAGCATATATCAGTAAGCATATGGATATGGTTAAATTCCTTCATTAGCCTATCCACTTAAAACACACAAAAAAGGTATTAATATATTTTGTGGATTCCTTTTTATTTCGGGATGATCAATATGATCATCAATAACTAAAAAGGGCAAGATCATAGGTAAGTTTTCATTCTATACCTCTCTTTTTATGAGAATAAATTATTATATTTTTGCCATTATTATATTTTTATTTTTGATTTTTCCTATGCCAATAAATTCTTTATTGGCTAACATCTAGGGCACATATGATATACCCTAAAATTGATAATAGAATCTTATTTCAAGAATAGGATTTTATTTTTTACTTAGTTATACAAATAATATAAAATTTTTCTTTCTTTCTTTATTTTTTTTACATTTAAAATATTCCAATAACTTCAATTTTTATTGATAAGATATATATTTTAAGTATAATTATTAATCTAATCAGTAAATTTTATTTAATTATTTAAAAAAGGAACTAAAAAAAATGTCTAAGGTTTTAAAATCTTATTTTACTTTGATTCCGATTTTAAAGTTGATAAGTACAAAATATGCTATCAATAAAGAGTATTTATTTAAATGTGTTATTTATGTTTTGTTTTATTTGAATTTTTGTTAACTTTTTAAGTTTTCTTAGGTTATTTGAAAGGATTCTATTCAATTAGAATGAAGTTAGATGCAAATTAGAAGCAAAAGAAGTACAAAAAGAGGGTTTTAGACATGTATAGTATAACACTTTCTGATGGGTATTGACAGCTCATACACCTTTTAGTATTTTGATCATAACTTGAGTTATAGATATCATATTGAAGTGATTCAAGTTGCATTGGAAATCTAAAAGATAGAGATTCAACTCTTATGGAATCTTAAAACTTAATTTGGTCATCTACTATTTGAAAAATGCAAAAGAATGTACACGGTCATGTAGTACATCAGTTATACGGTTATGTAATAAAAAATAGATCTATTTGCATGATTAAATTTTAAATTTTGAGATGACTAGTTACATTACTATGTAATAAGCTAATTACATGGCCATATGATATCCAACCGGTTCTAAAGTTTTAATGCGATTTTTCTTTTTATTTGAGTTGTATTTCAAAGGGGATGGAGAATTTTGATTTTCCTAGGTTTTGGAAGGTTGCCAACTCCATCTAAACTTAAGATTTGTACACTATAAATATATTACATCATTGAGAAGTCAGATCATCTAGTTCTTATGAAGTTTTATTCAAGTTTTTATTGAGAGATTACTTAAGGGTTTTGTTCTTAGTTTTAGAGAGAGAATCTCAAGGGTGGAGACTTGAACCTTTCTACAATTCAAACAAGAGTTCTTCTTCTAACTTTGTTCTTTATTTCAATTTATCAATCCTATAATATTTGCTATGATGTTTTCTTCAAGTTTTATTATTATTTTATTTATTTATTTCAATATCATGAGTAGCTAAATTTCTCTATCTAGGATTTAGATGTAATCTTTCAATTATTCTATAGTTCCTATGTTTCACTGATTAGGTGTTTGGTCATTAGAATTAATCAATTATCTAACACTTAAACCTTGGGATCAACTGGCCATTAATTGTATGAATCAAGGAATTGCCTGAAGTAGTGAGAGTAAAAGTTTAATTTTAGTTTATTAGGATAATTGACCTAGAGTATGTGTTGCTTAGAGATAAGAACACTTTTTTGTACTTGCTAAAAAGATTTCCATAAAACCTAATGGGTTTGTATTAATTGTTTAAGATCACAAAAATAGATTTAAAATTAACATGAATATTTGTGATTTATATTGAAAGAGAACTTCATATAATTTAGGAAAAATCTAATAATTAATTCTAATAAGATAAAACCAATCAAGAAAACATAGGAATATCATAGGTAATTATTTGATGAAGTCTAAATCTTAGGTTTTACATATATTAAATTAGTTCTTAATTTTGTTTAGGTTAATTTTAGTTTGCTTTAAATCTTAAAACTCTTCACCTGATAGTCTAAATAGAAGATTCAATAATTTGGTACTTGACAAACTCCTTCCCTGTAGGTTTGATACTCTTTATTCACTCTATTACCTATACATGATCTATGCACTTGCATAAATCGCTCAACAAAAGTGTACTAAACAAGCTTTTAACTTATAAGATATTAATTTATTGGCTATTGCGGCTAATGTTTACTATATAAGTTAATTGGGATGATAAGTGGTACATAAGGACAGATTTTGATTAATAGAAATGGTTAATTGGGATGATAAGTGGTACATAAGGACTGATTTTAATTAATAGAAATGGCATATACAAAAATATTATAGAGACCCTCAACTCAATAAAATATATGCTCTACCTATAAAACTACAATATTAAGCCCCAAATTTTGAAATAATCAAGATAGATCAATTCCATATGAAAAGCACCTAAGTAAAGCCTGAATAGTCATGAACAATCACAATATATCGTTTGGGTCCATAATACACACATACACACACACACACACACACACACACACACACACACTACCTTGACAATATTCAACAAAAGTAATCATTTTTTGTTTTGATATCCACATACAAATGACTTAAAAATGACTCTATAACTCTTATCACATAATTGACTAATGCTAAACAAATTATGTTTAAGATTGTTAACAAAAAACACTTTAATTATTGAAAGATCATCATTACTAATTGACCCAACTCTAATGATCTTTGAAATTGTCTCTGAAACTCACATTTCCTCCTCTTTGGCTTCCAACTTGGTGAATTGTGTATTGTCTCATATGCTTTGAGTGCCCTCTATTTAGTACTCATTTGTTCTTCTTTCTTGAGTGCTCTTATAAGACAATAATTTTTCATCATTTTGTTAGTACCCAAACACTTTTGGGTCCATACTTGTTAGCTCCTTTAGGTATAAGCTTTGATTCTATTGGAATCCAAATCTTCCTAATAGTGTATGGCTTCTTAAGTTTAATATGGTACTATTGCAATGCATGACCATAGAAATGACAATATGACCACTTAGTTAGCTTTTTGGGATCCAATGTCTTTCTCCAAAAGAAAGAGTTAACTTTCTTGACTTTGACATCCACATTATAACCCAAACCAACTTTATAAATAACACATATTTATGAAGTAACAATGTCTTCAAGAGTTTTGCTACAAATGAAAAAACTTTCTCAAAAGTTGTTTTGAGTCACTTAACTCACTTTTGACTTTATCATGCTTTCAAGAGAGTTTTTCAAATTTGCTAATTAAGTCATGAGTTTTTCATTTTCTTTTAAAATTTCATTTAGTCTTGATTTAGGTTATAGTAAATTTTTTTTTCATGCTCATTTTTCAAAAGACACAAATTTATTTTCAAAACAAGATTCTCCTTTATAGTTTTCATAAAATTTTTCATTTAAATGCATCTTGTAATTCATCAAAAGTATAAGGTTTATAATTTACCACAATTTCTTCTTACGCATCCTTTTATGTCATGAGACATATGTTGGTTCTCTCATTTTTATCAACCTTTGATGACTCTTCTTCACTTGAAGGGTCACTAGCACTCTAGGCCATATACTCCTTGTTTTTCTATAGGTATCTTTTTTCGTTCTTGTCCTTTTTCTTTTTATACTTAAGCAGAGGACACTTTTGCCTTATATGACTTGGCTTCTTGCACTCATAGCAAACAACTTCACTCTTTTCCTCTTGTATTTATTTTTCCTTATCTTTGTTGAAGCTCTTTTTCTTGTACTTATCTTTAAAGATGAACTTGTTGAACTTACTAAACCTTTAAGCAAGAAGTAGCATCTCTTACTCATCATGTTCACTTGAGGATTGTTTCTTTTCCTTAATTGAAGCCTTTGAAGCAATGGACTTTTCTTTCTTGAAAGTATTCTCATTTTTATTCTCTTTCGTCTCTTGCCTCTTGCTCTTTTTCATTTCATAAGTGATAAGATTCCCAACTAATTTTTCAAGATTCAATGAAACCAAATTCTTAGATTACTCAATAGCATCCACTTTTGAATCATGCTTTTTAAGCAAAGACATTAAGAGCTTAGTAATTAGCTATTTTTAAGTGAATACCTTCTCAAGGTCTTTAAGATAATTCACTATAGTAGTGAATCTCTTATACATCTCCACTATCATTTCATCATCTTTCATGGTGAAATTCTCAAAACAAGTGGTGAGTATGTTAATTTAGAGTCCTTCACTTAGTTAATGCCTTTGTGAGTCATCTTTAGCACATTCCATATTTTTTTTTTATTTCATAAGCTAAAACTCGATCGAATTCAATTTCATTAAGTGAGCAAAATAGCATCCTTAACATCTTTTAAGCTAATTTCTTCTTGTTGTCGCTAGTGTAGATTAAAGCATTCTTAGGCTTGTTTGAGTTTTCCTCCATTAGAACAAAAAGGTCTTTCTACACTTCTTCCTAGAGGTCGTATCCTTAACATCTCATATGAAATCTCATCCTAACTTTCCATTGATTGTAATTTGTATCATAAGACAAAAGAGGTCTTGTGCTACAATGTTCCTCTTGGAATGAAGTCTTTGATGAACTTACCATAATAGATCGTTAGCTATTAAAAATGTTAGATTTTATGCAATCAAGAGCACAAGCTCTGATACTAATTTTTAAACCCTATATGGCAATGCTCCTTATGGTGAGGGGGGTGGGGGGGGTGGGGTGGCGTTGAATAGGGGATTGAGATTTTCTAATGCAATAAGTAACAAACATAATACAAGTAAAGAAAATAGAGCAAGAGTTAAGAGAATTTTTAGCCCATTTTTATAGTGGTTTAGAGCAAACTCTTCTTTATGTCCACTTCTCTTAAATCCTTAATTTAGGATTTCATTAATCTAGGTTTGCACCCAGAAGCCTTTGCACTTATAGTTGATAAAATATTTCACCCTTTGTATTAGATTTCTTAGATTTTGCCCAAACACACAAGCTAATACAATGAATTGGGGGTTTAGTTTCTCTCAAAATTGAAACAAAGCTATTATAAATGTAAGAGTTTAATGTTAATAACTTTACAAAAAGTAAACACAAAGAATTTGAGTGTAAGCATAAGGGGTTCTAATACAAGGTAAGAAAGATTTTAAGATTTAGATCTTGATAATCATTTAGAAGCACTTAGAATCACTTCATCTTCACTTAGGAATAACACCCATATATAGATGTTCTTTTTAAGTTAAAAAAGAGGTGTTCCTTATGCATCATCTTTAACGGTTAAAAATCTCTGTAGATTTTGTTTGAAAATAATAGACAATGTTGGTGACTTCGCTTTATTATGTTGGTGACTTCTAAGTAACATTCATAAATTTGCTTTCTAGACTGGATCCTAATTTGATTCTCGAAGAGTAACATTCATTACAAATTGATATTGAACATTCCCTCTGCTTGATTGCTTTATGAGTAATGCTAGTGAATTACTTGAACCGTTAGTGAAATGCAGCAATGACAAGCGAAAGGTTTAGTAATGTGCATAAAGGTCTCCTTGCCTGATACCTTTGGTAGGGGGTGAAATCTTAAGTGAGGTCACCATTCCAAAGCACCTGCATTGAAGAACTACATATGCAATTTATAATTATGTGAATTAAATTTGTAGGCAACCCCACCTTCACCAAAGTTTCATGAATAAACTTCTAATCCATGTATTCATATGCCTTTTCAAGATCAACTTTAATGGCTATCTGTGAACATTTAATTTTGGTCCCTCATCATCTAGCCATAGCCTAAAATTGTTAAGTTTAATGTGCTACACAAAGTGGTATGATGGTCCCACTAGTAAGTTAGCAGGAGAGGGTTTGGGGGTAGAACACCCAAAAGAAAATTTTAACATTCAAGAACATTGCCCCAAACACTTCATTTCCAACACAAACCAATAATTGATCTCTTAAAAAAAAAAAAAAACAAAACAAAAAGAGCCTGCCATGTTAGTAGCCGTATGACTAACTTGTGGTGCCATGCTAGTGATTGTGCAGTGCACTTGCAGCTTGCCGCAGGAACATGGTATGGCACCGCACAATGACTGGTACGGCGCTGCAATGCCCTATTGCAGGCGGTCCCCCCTTTCTAAGCTAAAATGACCATTTTGCCTTTCCAGCCCTTTTTAGTCTTACCCCTTATTATCTTTTCACTTTTTCATTACCCAAAATACTCCTCATCCCATTTTCCTTAGGCCCTCTATTCCTCCATTTCTCTTTACTCCTTCAGTTAGAGTTGATAGCAATCTCTAATTCCTCTCTTCTTCTCCCTCCAATCACTCTATGAATTAATTAATTGTTCAACCTAAGTTAATTAATCATTTTAATTAACTAATAATTTTTTTAAATTAATCACTCAATTAATTAATTAATTAATCCTTTTAATTAATTAATCACATTTTTTTAAAAAATAAATTAATCTTTTTTAATTAATTCACCTTTCATCCTAATTAATCAATTAATTATTTTAATTAATTAATCCATCCATCCATTTCATCACATCAATTAATTAATTAATCATTTTAATTAATTAATTAATCCCTCAATCAATCCAATCACCTGGTTTCTGATAAAATGGAATTTCGATATGGTAAAACCTTTCATCGACCAAAAGCAAAGATATCAGCATTTTCCTCTCACCCACAAATCTAAATTGAATCAATCAATTCAATCAATCCCTAAACCCCTCCACTTAATTGTGAAACAAACTACATTGATTTTGATCCCCATTCAACTAGGTACGTAGGCAGGTTTGGAATTTAAATTTAAATACAAATCCAATCCCAAAATTAATTCCATTTTCCCTTTGCTTTTAATTATAATCAATTATTTATTTATTTTTGGAATTAAGGAGTGATTATGGTGGTTCCTCTATAATCCATAAGAACTAAAGGGAACACTCTCCTTAATTTGTGGATGATTTACTTTATTCACTCTTTAATTTTTCCATGCATCCATATTACACCTTATTCATGCATTTTGCTTATAATTATTATCTTATAAATTTCATCCATAAAATTAATTTTCAAATCAAATTAAACTTAAGGGCCAAATCAAGATTATTTAAAACTAAAAATTTAGTCCCTGACCTCAACCTGGTTTGATGCTAGTGAATTTATCATTGGTTAAATTAATCAAAGATTAATGAATTGGAGTTAATTTGAGTTTTTTCTTTAATATTTTTCTAACTAAATAAAATTAAGATGGTGAATCCCAAAATCATTTTCAAGATTAACCAATTCGAATTCGAGAGTTCCATCGTGAGTCTAAATCTGAATAAGCATTCTGATTTCCTCTAACAGATCAGGCCGATGCTTAAGCGAGATCTCACAACATCATGCAGTTTTTACCCTATTTCTGCTTTATGGAATGAACAACCTCTTGAGCAAGAACAATTTTTTTAGTAATATGCCTACCATGAATAAAGGTAGTTTGAGTGGGACCAATGAGACCTAGCAAAATTTTCTTTAAATAATTTGCTATAATCTTGGTCACAGTTTTGTACATCATAGTATATAAGCTGATAGGTTTATAACATTTCAAAGAGTTTGTGTTTTCTTTTTCAGGGATTAAAATAAGAAGAGTGTTTATTAAGTTGAGAAGGCAACGGTTTCCCCCTAAAAACCCCTTGCACAAAATTGTGAACCAAACTACCTATAACCTGCCATTGACTCTGCTAGAACACCACATGTAAAGCATCAAAATCCAGGGCTTTCATAGGTTTCATATCGAAAATAGCTTGGCAAACCTCTTCTGAATCAAACATGCACCCTAAACCATCCAAATCTGATTGATTAATCTGAAGGAAATAATTATAAAGAAAATAAGAACCAATAGTGTTTGAATTTTTTGTATAAAGGGACTAAAAAATTCAATGGCATGATTCTTCAATAAACTCATATTTGAAATCCATTCTCCTTCTTCATTCTTTATCATTTCCACTCAATTCATCTTCCTCCTTTGCAAAGTTTTCCTATAAAAATAAGTTGTATTACGGTCCCCATTAGTAATCCATTCCCCTCTAGATTTTTGGAACCAAAGAAGTTCCTCTTGAATGGCAATTTCTTCAAGCTCTTGATGCAATTGAATCTCTAAATTAACAAGATTATGAGAGTTATGGTCTTTAAAGGCTCTTTGAATACCTGAAATCCTTGCTAAAAGAATTCTCTTCTTTTTAAATATGTCACTAAAAACCTCTTTGGTCCATTGCTTCACCTTGTTCACAAAATGAACTTGGGCTTGGATAAAATCTGAGTAAAGGGTCCACTCTATTTTAACTAACTCATTGAAATTGGGATGAGTAAGCCAAACAGTTAAAAAAAAAAAAATGAAAAGGTCTATTATTATTCTATCTGTGATCTTCATTACCATATTTCACCAGGATAGAACGATGACCTAAGGCAATTTTGGGAAGATGAATTACCTTTGACTCAGGATGACTACTATACCAACCATCATTGCACACCGCCCTGTCTAACCTTTCGAGAATAGTACCCCTAGAACAAGTAAATTTGGGTCCAACAAAGCCCAGGTCACACATCTTATATTTTTCCATCCAATCCTTGAAAAGTTTACAAACACCATACCTATTTTGCACCCTTTTTTTTTTTTTTTTTTAGATACATGAAGAATGGCATTGAAATCCCCTCCAATTAATCAAAAGAGATTTGAAGCCTATGCTATCCTGTGTAATTCTTGCCTTAAGGCCTTTTGAAGCACAAGCTTAGGACTAGCATACACAATGGTAAGCAATGAAACAACACCCTTCCCCTTAACTATCTTCAAATGCACAAATTGCTTGTGATTATCTAAAATCATGACTTTAATATTATCTTTCCAAAGAATCCATATACCCCTGAAAACCCATTAGCTTCAATTCTATGAGACTTGTCAAAACCACTTCTTCTAATGAAGTTATCTGCTTTGTTACTAGTAATTTGGGGCTCCAAAAGGGCCACCACATGAGGCTTATTATTAACCATCATAGTATTAAAAGGTCTTCAAAAAGCTAGAGAAGAAGCCCCTTGAACATTCTAAAATATGACTGTAAAATCCATAAAAAGAAATATAAAGGGAAATAAATAAAACTAGCATCCTAAACACCAAGACTGATGTCTTATGTTTCATTATCTTCCTCAATCAAAGATCCCTTCTCTTCTGATGATCCTTCCTCATCATCTTCACTACCCCCTATGCTATAATCCTTATCATCCAGATCATCACTTGGATCCCTATCATGTTCCACAAAATTATCCTCAGATGGCTTCTTTCCCAAATTACTCTCCTTACCATCCCTTCCAGCATCATTGATGGCATTGGATTTTGAAAGAAAATCCATCTGGATTAAAGTCTTGAAAGGAATAATGGTGTGCTTTTTTGGGTTAAGGGTAGAAAGTGAAGGATTATGATGGTTTGAAAGTGCATGAATATGGGATACAAAAGAGCAAAATTTTGCATGAGAAATCTCACATGTTACTGCATAGGATGATTCACCTATATGAAATGTAGACAAGGCAATATTGGGAATAGGTAATTTTGGCTGGGTGGGTTTCCTTTTTGGTAAGTTTTTTTTCTAGGAATCTTTATTGGTTACTATTGAGGTATTCTATTGATTACGCTGGATAATGGGAGATGAATTCTCCTTATCCAAATCATCAAGATCTATAAGAGCTCCAAACCAAGATCCTCTTTGTCCTTCCTCATTATTTTTTTTTATTACCACCTATAAATTTGTCTCCTACCATATTTCCCCATGGCCTTCCTTTTTGGGTCACCATCATCCAAGGTGCATAGCAGTATTTGGCGATTGTATTTGAAAAACTATTCGCATCCCCACCATTATTGTCATTCCTTATAGTAATACTAGTGTTTAAAGGAACATGAAACCCTTCACCAGTACGCTTATATTTGCCATAGTTAAAGCATATCCTAGGAACGCTCTCATATTCTATTAGTTGCATTCTACCATCTAGATAAAATCATAAGCACAATGGTTTATCTAAATCCACTTCTATTGTGAGTCTCATGAATTTACCCTGCTTCGTTGATTTATTATTGTAATCAATACGAAGGACTTTACCAATCATTTGGCTAATCCATTGTAAAACCTTCTTATGATAATAATGCAAAGGCATACCAGGGAGACATATCCAAACTGTTGCTTTTTTAATGACATCCATTAAACTATAAAAATCTTGGGACCATGATTGAATAGTTAAGTAATGTCCCATAACTATCCAAGATCATTGTGTAAGAGCATAAGAAGCATCCTTTTTAGTTTGCAGTTTGGAACTTTACTAAATAGTAGTTATTCTCAAGGTTAATGATCGTGAACTCATTTGCCATACCCCTAAGTGATTCTAATCTAGTGCACAATACTTTGTACCTAATTGATTTCCTAAGCAATTGCACCATCGTGTTTTGTCATGGCTTAATTAGTTCCGCCTTGACTTTCTATGAGAAGTAATAGATGGAACCCTAGCCTCTGTGTCAATCAATACATCATCATCATCCAAAAGGATATTGTTTTCACACCCTCCAAGGTCTTCCTCCATTGCGACTTGGGATTAAAGTAGTTTATCTTTGAAGGAAACCACCACGGGCTCAATGCGCACCTTATTTTCCTCACGAAACTAAGTTTTCTTAGTAGAATGATCATCCTCTACCAACGGAGGGGGTTGTTTCTCTAAGTCGCGAAGGAGAACCATAAAGAGCTGGTGTAGTTATTTTTAGTCTTCATCATATTGCATTTTCTATAAATCCAATGATTTATAAATCCATTGATTTATAAATCCAATGATTTATATATGATTCCACTACTATGTTGAGGTGTGGGGCTCTAAAAACTGTATTAAAACTATATCACTTTACTTTATCTTAACATCGTGTAAAAGCCAAATGCATTCTAGTTTTGCACATTTATATGGACTTATGTTCGCTCGGATCATCCTTCTTAGGCCAAGTTTTTATCATGTTTTGGTCATGTGTTTGCTATATGAGCGCTTAATCTACTATTATTCTTCCACATGGAAAAAAAAATCATAGGTGAACCTAATTCACCACGTTAGATTATGAACTATTCAATTGTGATCTTTTATTTTTAATAATAATTATCTATAAGGTGAAATATAGTAATTAACTATCTGAATGTATATATTGTAATTAAAGTGCCGACATATAATATGATCATTGGTAGTTTATGATTTAACATGGTAAACCTAATTCACTTGAAAATTTATCCTTCACATGTGCCTCCGACTAAATTAATGACACTTGCATATTCATGTCAATCGAGCTTAACACGTTCAAGGGGTTGATGTTTGAATGAAAATCCCATGTTTACTAAATATAAAGATGTTATAAATATCATGTTTACTAAATATAAAGATCTTATAAATATTTGAAATCTTTAATTTTAAGGGTTTTTTTTTTTTTTTTTTTTTTTTTTTTTTGAGGTATAAAACTGTCAAACTCATTTCAACTTAACAATGTGAAGCATTGAAAAATTATAAAATCATAATTTTTATTTTGCTATAATCTTAACAATATGAAACATTGAAAATTTATGAATTCATAATTCTATTCTGCTAAAATTTCTAATTTGCTTGGAACTCGATAGGGAGTCAATATTTATTTAATAAGCATACTTCTGGTAAGTTTATATATATACACATTTTGCTTAACCGTTGACGTTGTAAATTAAATTGATTTGATTAACTAATATTTTTTTAATAAAATATATTTTTAAATTTAAAAAATATAAATTTTATAAATGAATAAAAAAAAAGTTGTTCCATCTATGCAATAACTATTATTTTTTTAATTTATTCCATTTAGTAAAGTGAATAAAATGGATTGAAATAATTTTTTTTTCTTCAAATAAGGTTTAATGAATTGAAATAGTACAGTGAACTATATAATAGGATATAGGCATTCCCTTTAATTAACTATCATTCAATGAGTGAAAATTCCAATTATGGAATATCCAACTCAAAAAAAAAAAAAAAAAAAAAAAAAGAAAATCTTTTTCCAAATGTGAGTTTTTCTTAGTCTGTGATCGAAATGTCAGACAGGACACTTTCATAAATCCCTTTCATAATTTACAATAAACCTCAAAATCAAGGCTACATGATTTTTGCCCACATAACCTATCAACTAGGTGAGCTTAGAATTGACAGTTTCTTACTAACATACCATTATATATATATATAGACACACACGTTACATTAGTTATAAAATGCACAACTAAGAATAAGCTAAAATAAAAGGGTGGTTGAGATGCATGAAATTGTCAAAACCAAGCATACCTACGCAAGGATAAATTAATGCCATTTGAAAATGAAAGTTAGCCTATTTAATTTTGGTCAACATTAGTACGTCAAGACAAAAATTTTGAAATACTCCAAAATATTTAACATCATGAGAGAATTTTCCATATTTAACTATTCTATCATGTTTTACAGTCACTTTAAATTTAGGAGATTATATTCAATTAACTTTAAAATATTTATAAATTTTCTTTTAAGTGAATAACTTTTTTAGAATTTATAAATTTTTAGTGATTTTTATAGAATTTATAAATTTATAAATAAATTTTAAATATTTTATTTTAAAAAATTTTTATAGACATTAATAGATTTTCAATAATTATTATTCCAGATAAGACCAATCAAGTTTTGAAAAATATAATATTTTTCAAATTCATATTTGACTCATGAATAAATTTAGTTTTAACTAATTCGTTATTTTAAGTTAAAGATAAAAATTGATTTTTTTTAACTAAATATTGTTTTATTAATTAATTCATGAGCTACCATTCTTACTATTATCAAAATAATCCTAATCATATTTTCAGTCCATTAATTTCTACCCTACAATCAATTATTAAACTAGAAGACATGTTATATAATATAATCATCAAATGTTGCGTGCCAACAAATGTATGAATTGTATAAAACAAAAATAAAGACAAACTATTATGTAGGGGTTGGAAACAAAGTAAATTCATAACCTGAGATTTCATTGCTATGATGGGTTTCACGACTAAATCCCATATTCTTATATGCTTCAATTTGGGATACAAGCTACATTGACGAGGAAGGTGGGCTGATTCATGTTTGTGTGCTACTTGTAACTAAAAAAATGTCTATGAAAATTTTGAGGGAAAGTGAAAGAGAATTTTTGAAATTTTTTATTCATATAATTATATAAAAAGTAATTAAAAGTATATAAAAGTCTATTATTTATAAAATTCAATGACTTTTTGAATAACTGTTTACTTTTATAAACTTTAGAAAAGTTATAATTAAATATCCTAAAAGTCTTTCAAAGTCATTATTGAATACTCATTGACTTTTATAGAGTCTTTAGAAATCATTATTGAACATCCTCTAACTTTTTAAGTCCATAAAAATTTTTAATTCTCCTGATCCAATACCCCCATGTTAGTTTCATTCTCATTTATTGGTTTATATTAGACAAACATCACTCACCATATTGATTCACAAAAGAGATTTCAGATTCATTTTATGAGTTACAAATCTGCTTGAGTCACTTACTGTCACGATCTGAATTGGATGACATGTGACCAACACTAGGACAAGGATGATGCACGTGACTACCAGTGCCCGTGATAAGCCTAAAAACTTACAAAATGACAAACCATCAAATCAACCATTATTTTTATCCTAAAATAGAATTATGGACGTATAGGTTAAGTAGACTTGTTCTATCATCCATTCAACATCATTCTAATTTAATATATATATATATATATATATATATATATATATATATATATATATATATATATATATATATATATATATATATATATATATCTCAAATCAAAATCAAAATAAGATTCTACTGAACCAAACACTCAATAACCTAAAAGAAATTTACAAAAGATGACTAAATTAATTTATTGATAATAAGGATAGCATTGCGGAGTCTTAGAATAATAATACAAATGAAAAATAAATTAATACATTACTAAGTTTAATGAAATACATTTTACAATTGGAGAATAATGGTAGAATAACTAAATTAAAGATTTCTTTATGAGCTCATCCTATGACCTAGAAAAATAATTTGAATAGGAATTAGCGTTCAACTTATTGAATGATACTAAGCAATATATTAACCTGGTGTTCTATAGACAGATAACTAATGCTTATGATGGTGCATCATGTCACAGAGACAAGCAAATCACACAAACAAATAAGGATGAAATACAGTCCATAATGCCACACTAAACCTTTATATGGGGAGCTGATCCCTTATCTTGACTCTCTGAATCTAATATTGTCTTTTAATCCAATACTAGAGTTTTCTAATAGCTTACTCTTAACCCAATAATATGTGTTTTCCAGGCTAACACTCAACCCTTTGAACTATTAATGCTCTTACAATAACCAAATGATAACAATTGAGAGGTAAGGCTTTAAGAATTAAAATTGTAAGAGTTTGGCTTAAATGAAAGTTGTTGGATACTTTATAAGGGTCTTTGGAGGGGGTATTTATAGCTTTTTCCCTCTAAATTCCCCTTACAAAGAGATACTAAGAAGGATCCTCACAACAGCCATAATATCTTGCATTAAATGCACTGTCAGAGCTAAGTTGCAGTTGCTAAGCCTTTTTCGTGGTCGTGACTATTATTTCGTAGTCGCGACCTTCATAATTCACAATAGCTATATCACACATGGCATCTTTTCGTTGGTTCTTCAACTATCCATTGGAAGCTCAGAATGTTGTATGAATTTCATGGTCGTGACTTTGAATTTATGGTCGCGAATCAGTGATCACGCCCTTTATCGTGGTTGCGATTGAGGTCGCGATTCGCTCTAAGTCAAATTGATCAAATTGGCTTCTTAAGTTTCTTGGTCGCGATTTCATGGTCGCGGTCGCGATTTCATCATCTTGCTCGCGACTCAGAAGCAATCCAATATACTTTAAAGATTTTGATTTCCTTTCAATTTCAATCAATAATTATGATATATACTACAAAACAAACACTTGAATAAACATTAGATAACTTTCAATTTGATTGACAAGATCAAAATAGAGATTGACTAAGTTTTGAAATAACTTAGGTCAACAATCTCCCCCTTTTGATTTTGACAATCAAATTAAACTTAAATATAAAATAGAAGTTAAATGTAAAATAACATTCAATTCATCAATAGTTCTCCCCCTTAATTTATGCAACAACTGACAAAAAATATAAAGTGGAGAACATATTTGCAAAGTTATAATTAAGTGATGTTCATTTGAGTTTATTTAAGTTCTATGTTTCTCCCCCATTGGCAATATCAAAAAGAAATAGAGAAAAGTATATTGCAAAGAGAACAAAACAATAGAGAAAATAGATAATTGTATTAATTTGAAATTGATAATGCCACACTACAATGCATGAAAAAAAAAACATAAGGAATAAAATTTGAAACAAAGCAAAAATAAACAAAAGAAAGAAGAAATTTTAAAAAGAAAATCTAAGAATCTCCTCCATCTTTGGGTTCCTCTTCTTCTTGATGAGGGGCTTCTTCTTATGTCTCCTCCTCTTCTTCTTCACTAAATTGAGAATCTTGGAGGTTATATTGAGGAAGACCCACGTGACCTTACATATCAAATATGTCTTGGTGACTGTGGTTTAAAAGACAGAGTCTCCTTAAGACTTTTTGAAGAAGTCGATTGGTCTCATATTGAGGTTGAGATGGAGGGGCAATAGGTGCTATTTGGGATTTTTCCTCTTGTGGTTGACTAGGTTCACCTACCACCACTCTTGATCTTTTCCTATTCCTCTCTTGGATCCCAACATCTCCAAAAATATAATCATATTTCCCTTCCTTTTCTCTCAATACCTTGGCATTGATCATATATTGAAAGTCAATAGGGGATTTTTTGATTGGTCTTTGGAAAATGGCTATGTTGGGTGGAGTAAGAGCACCAACATGTTTGGCTATTGTAGAAATGTGGGAATAGAGTAGAATGGTGCCCTTTTTTGTTGAAGAAAGGTGAAGAAATTGGTCTACTAGAAACTTAGCGGTTTGGATTGGTTTTCCCTTAACAAGATTATAGAGAAAGAAGAGATCTTTTTGGGAAACCTTTTCATTTCCATCCCCTCTAGCATTTATCGTAAGTGTGACAATTCGATGAAGAAGCCAAAGAGAAAGTGTTTTGATGTGTTTGGCTAGGGAGGATTTTGGATCAAATTTGGATTCAATGAAAATTTCGATCCAAAAAGAGTTGAGGTGAAGGGAGAAATCATTCATGGTGTAGGCACCCTCAATTTGGAGACAAAAAATGTTAGCAAGATCACTAAGAGAAAGCTCATAGAGGTGACCAAAAAATCAGAAATTGATGGCATACTTCCATAGGTAGGATGAAGTTTTTGTGGACAATTAGGGTGGCAAGGAATTCCCTAGTTAGCTCATTATACCCATCTTCATCTGCAAAAACAAATTGCCCCACTCTAGATTTTTGAGGTAGCCAATGATGCTATCCTCAATTCCTAAGGTTTTGAGACATACTAAGGAAGAAATTTTGGAGGGTAAGATTGTTTTCTCTTAAATCCTAAGAAAATTTATTTTTCCTCTTGTGTAATACCCCTTATGAGTTCTTGAAGAGAGGGTTGAGAGGAGGTTTGGACTTCTTTCCCTTTTCTAGAGGGTCTCCTAAAAGCCATGGATGGAGAAGTAGATGGAGAATGAGAAGAAAATTGAAAGTAAAATGAGAGGAGAGTCGGAGAGAGTAAGGTTTTAGCTTAGAAAAGAGTTTGGAGATGTTTGAGAATAGTTAAACTTGAAATAGGAGGGTATTTATAGGCAAAAATGGGCTGAAAAAGGGTAAAAAATGGCTAGTATTTGCATTAAATTGATTTTTGCCCGTTGAAAAATGGCTAGTTTTAAATGTTGCTAAAACTTTATTTTGTGACTGCAAATTTTAAAAAGACAGAAATTCTTGAAAATTTTTTGAAGGAATTTGAATGCAATGCAATTGGCATTATAGTTCAAGATTAAAATGAATATAATTATATATTCAACAAAGTATGATAAAATAAATTATTGAAAATTAATTTCAAGCAATTTGGATCAAATATACCAGAAATATACCAAAATGCAGTAAGTCAAGTAATTGAGGTTAAGTATACCAAAAATCAACCATAAAGCAACCAACATGCAACCAAAATGCAGAAGGTAAAAAAAAAATTTTAAATTTGAATGACTTAAGGATCACCTCAATTCAAGAATTTAATATAGTAAAAAGTGAAAGATAAATGTCATAACATGCATAAATTTTTAATGCAAATGAAAAACTTTATGTAATTTTGAAAATCTAAGGCAATGAGCTCCCATTAAGCATGCTAATTTCCCTTTTTATGAAATTTAATCTTTCTTCATTTAGGGGTTTTGTGAAAATTTCAGCAAGTTGGTTAGTTGTATCAATAAATTCTAACACAACATCACTATTTTGCACATGATCTCTCAAGAAATGATGCCTAATGTCTATATGCTTACTCCTAGAATGTTGGATGGGATTTTTGGAAAGATTTATGGCACTTGTGTTATCACATTTGATCACTTGACCATAGTCCTTGAGTTGTTGTTTCATCCAAATAACTTAAGTGCAACAATAACTCGCTGCCACGTACTCTGCTTCGGCAGTGGACAAGGCTATGGAAACTTATTTCTTGCTAAACTATGAAACTAAACATTCACCAAGAAAATGACAAGTTCTATAAGTGCTTTTTCTATCAAGCAAGCTACTGGCATAATCCGCATATGAAAAACTAATTATTGTAAAAGATGAATTTCTAGGATATCAAAGCCTGAAATACAATGTGCCATGTAAATACTTCAAAATTCTTTTAACCGCATGCAAATGAGATTCTTTAGCACAAGATTGAAAATGTGCACATAAACAAACACTATACATTATATCGGGTTTAGATGCTGTAAGGTAGAGAAGAGAACCAATCATAGCTCGATATTTCTTCTCATCTATAGGCTTACCCCTTTCATCTTTGTCAAGCTTAGTTGATGTGCTCATTGGAGTCTGTGAGGCCTCGCCCGAGCACCCGGTCCGATCTGCTGAAGGGGATCGAAATGCTCATTTGAGAGAAACATCACGATTGGAACTTGTTATGAGTTTAGAAAATTGTATTTTGTAAATTGTTATTTGTAAAAGGAGTCGCCACTTTAATTTTGTTTATTTTAGTTGGAAAAATTAAAGGACAAACCCAATTTGATTGACTCCAAAATTATACCATTTATCTCAAGGAAAAGCACTAGTCCTTGAATGACCAAAGAGGGCTCAAGGATTAGGTTTTGGTTAAAACAATACAAAAAATTAGTTTGGCTTAAATACAAAATAGCTTTTGTAAAAAAAAAAAAAAAAGAAGTTTTTATGTATGCATGAACAAATATAATATGATGCATGAAACAAACATTACTCATGCAATGCATGACAAATATGAGATAACGATAATTACAAAATGCGAAAAGTGAAGGAAAACTATTTAAAACTATTACAAGTCAAAATGTCAAAATCAGTGGATCTTTTCTCTAGCCCTTATGGGTTCTAGGAAAAGCACACATTCTCCAAATATAATCTAAACAACTAAAATGAGAAAGAGAATATTAAAACAATTATAATAAAAAGAATTAAAATTTTGACTTTTATTTAAGAAAAGTAATTTCAATCCTAAACTATGTGAAGAAGGTGATAGAGAGAAGAAGGTGATAGAGAGAAGAAGTTATTAATTTTAGCAGAGTTGAATGCCTTAGAGACGACAAGCCCTTTGAATGGGAATCAAACCCCATACAGTTCCTCCTTCTTTCGAAGGAGGGGTTTTTAAGTCATTACCTTTGTTATCATGTTTTGATTGATTTTAAGGGTTTAAGGAATTTGTTAGTTAGATCAGATTTTAATTAACAAAAATTAGATCTTTTCAGATTTAGATCTTGAAATTGGAATTGAAAAAAAGGAAAAGAAAGAACTTTTACCTTTGGATTTCAATGGCGAGGAACATAGGGAGCAAGCTTAGCACTGGATCTAAGTTCCACCTTAACTTAGGGATAACACGAGCACTCCTTTGGGAAGAAGGAGTCTTGAATAGCACGAACTCTTGTTGGAGGGACTTGGGTCACACCTTTACTTGCATTGCACCTTTTCTTGATTAGAAAGCTTATGAATAGGGTTTTGAGATGATTAGGAAGCTTATGAGTAAGTTTTTATGCGATGGAGGAGGTTTTGGAATGAGGTTTTAGAGATTTAGAGGTTTAGGAAGAAGGTTTTGATGATTGGAAAGTTTAGAAATCGGGTTTAGAAAGCTTTAGGAAGAGTATAGAAGCATATAATTGTGTGTCCAAATTGTTAGGAGGTGCTAGGTATAATTGTGTGTCCATGTTCAATGCAAAAATTTTCAAAAAATTCATTTTCAAATTCTTTTCTATGATCACTTTTGATAGTGGAAATGAAATAGCTTTTCTCATTTTGAACTCTTTTTGCAAAACTTTTGAATGCATTAAAAGCATCACTCTTATGAGTTATGAAACTAACCCAAGTGAATCTAGAGAAGTCATCAACAAGCACATAGGCATACATTTTTCCACCTAAACTAGCAACTTTGCTAGGTCCAAACAAATCCACATGAATAAGTTGAAGGGGTCTAGAAGTACTTACAATATTTTTTGATTTGTAGGATGATTTGTGTTGCTTTTCCATTTGACAAGGTCCACATGTCTTGTCCTTTGAGAATTTGATCTTTGAAAGTCCTTTAACAAGCTCATCCTTGCAAAGACTATGAAGAAGCTCCATGTTTGCATGTCCAAGCCTTCTATGCCAAAGCCAAGATTCATTGCTAATAGACATGAAACACTTGACATCTTGGTTAACCAAATCATCTAAGTCAATCATGTAGGTATTGCCCTCCTTTTTACCCTTAAATACTACATTGTCATTAACTAAGGTGGTGACAATGCATGCTTTAGAGTCAAAGGTGACTTTATTACCCTTATCATATAATTGACTTACACTTAGCAAGTTAAATTTTAAACCATCAACCAAAAGAACATTTTCAATGAGAGAAAGATTGTTCTTACCAATGGTGCTAATGCCAACTATCTTACCTTTGGCATTGTTACCAAATGTGATGTTTCCACCTCTCTTTTCTTTCAAATTTGTGAAGAGGCTTGCATTGCCGGTCATGTGTCTTAAACATCCACTATCTACATGCTATTTGTTCTCCTTGGTAGTGGATTTGAGACACACCTATAAGAAAAGATTAATCATCTTGTTTTAGGTACCCAAATATACTTGGGTCTTTGGGGGTTAACCTTGGAAGGGTCCTTAAGCTTGAGTTAAGCCTTCCTTATATAACAAAATACATTTATACGACCATCTTTCATACGATAATGACATTTGAGTTTTGATTTGAAGGTTTTCTTAGCCATTTTGTCAAAAAATTTTGGTCTTTTCACAACATTATGACATGAATGCATACAAGGACAAGTATTATGTTGTGATTGTGGATGTCTTTGAGCATGCCTCTTTCGATACATGAATGCATGGTTAACTCTTTGAGACTTAGCTCTTGAGTCTAATGTAACCTTTTGAGTCCTTTTGGGACTTAGAGGTTTAGTGTGTATTTTCACTTCCTTGTGAATTACCTCAATACTAGAGGTTTGAGGAGTTGTAGCCTTTATGAACATAGTGGGTGAGGATATGGATGGAGATGAGCTATCAAAGCTAAGACTATGTCTCACAAGGAGTGGCCTTTGTGATACAATAAGAGTATCTAAGGCTTCTTTTCCTTTGTGAAATTTTGAGATTGAGTTTCTTAATTCTTCAACCTCAATTTTCAAAGCATTGTTTTTCTTTATATAAAGAATTAAAAGAGGAGTTTTTTGAAGTGATTTCCTCCCATAAGCTTTTTAAGCTAGCATTAGAGGTTTTCAAGCTTAAAATAAGTTTTTCTAATTCTTTAAAATTCTCCTCCAACTTAGAATGTTTTTCTTTAAAAAATTTCATTTTTGATTTATACTTTTTGCATTTCAAATTCATAGCTTTAATTAGCTCATCCTCATCATGCATATCATCATCAATATCATCACAAGATTGAGATTTAGAGCTCACCTCATTTGATGAGTCCTCTAAGGCCATGAAACATAAGTTTGCAACATCCTCTTCCTCTTCATCACTTGAGGAGTCATCATCACATATTGCTTTGAAGCCCTTCTTCTTCTTCTCCTTATCCCATTTCTTTTTCTTCTTGATGTTGGGACTTTTTATTTTTATATGACTTTGCTTGCCACATTCATAGCAAGTGATGTCATTCTTCTTTTCTTTACTTGAGTTTGAGTTGTAATTTGATGATGATCTCCTAAAGGGCCTCTTTTTTTTTTTTTTTTTCTTCTCTTGATGATGTCTTTGACCCTTTTTGAGAGCGTAGCAAGTTCTTCATCATCATCATCTTCACTTTCCTCTAACTCACTGGAGCTCTCACATTCCTTTTTGCTTTCGAGGGAGGATTTGAGAGCAAAGGATTTTTTTTTCTCCTTCTCTTGATTCTCTTCCTTCTTTATCAATAGAGATATTTCTTCGGTAAGGAGTTTTCCAATGAGGACATCGGTAGGAACCTTTCTAATATCCTCATTCGCTTTTTCTATGCTAGCAATTCTAGCTCTATAATCTTTCTTTGGGAGAGTTTTGAGAATCTTGTAATTTATATCGTTCAAGGTGTATATTTTGCCCAATTTCTTCATGTTGGTGACAAGGGCTAGAAGCCTATTTGTCATATTGGTGACGCTTTCATTAGATTTCATCTTGAAAAGCTCATATTCAGTAGTGTACAACTGAATCTTTTTCTCATTGACTTGCTTAGTTCCTTCGTGGTAGTTTTCTAAAGATTTCCAAATGCTAAACGCACTTGAATAATGTTGAACTCTACCATATTCTTCTCTGAAGAGCGAACTAAGAAGAATTGCCATGGCTCTCTTATTTTTTCCTATTAGCTTTTCTTTATGCATCCACCCATTCTTCTCTAGGAACCAATTCTTCAACATCATCAACTTTTCTTGATGGAGGTTTCCATTATTTGATTATGCAATCCCATACATCAATGACATCACTATCAAGATATACCTCTGTTCTATATTTTCAATGCACATAATTAATACCATTGAAGTGTGGCTTAAGGTGATGCATCCCTTCATTGGCCATTTTGATCTTTTCTCACACAATTAAGCTTGAAGAATGAGACCAAAGCTTTGATACCACTTGTTTGCCCTTATGCACCAAAAAAAGGGGGTTGAATTGGTGGGAAATTTAAAAGATGGATAGAAAGAGATAGGGAAGGAGAATGAACACAATTAATTTTATAGTGGTTCGGGTATTAACAAACCCTACATCCACTCCCTAATCTAAATTGGGTATTCTACTACTAGATGATGCTTACAAAGAGTTTCAAGCTCACTCCAAACTTATAATGTGTTTTTAATGGCTCACACACAAACCTTACAAGTGTTTCCCTTAGGCTCACACTTAAACCTATACAAGAGTTTTCTAATGGCTCACTCTCAATCCAACAATATGTGTTTTCAAGGCTAACACTCAACCCTTTAAGCTATTAATGCTATTACAACAACCAAATGATAGCAATTGAGAGGTAAGGCTTTGAGAATTAAAATTGCAAGAGTTTGGCTTAAATGAAAGTTGTTAGATACTTTATGAGGGTCTTTGGAGGGGCTATTTATAGCTTCTTCCCTCTAAATTCCCGTTACAAAGAGATACCAAGAAGGATCATCATAACAGTAACAATATCTTGCATTAAATGCAATGTTAGAACTTTTTCGCGGTTGCTAAGCCTTTTTTGCGGTCGTGACTCCATTTTCGCTGTTGCAACTATTATTTCATGATTGTGATCTTCATAATTCACAATGGCTAGATCACACGTGGCATCTTCTTATTGGTTCTTTAACTATCCATTTGAAGCTCAGAATGCTGTATGAATTTTGCAGTCACAACTTCAAATTCATGGTTATGAATTAGTGATCGCGCCCTTTGTCGTGGTTGTGATCAAGGTCGCGATATGCTCCAAGTGAAATTGATCAAATTGGCTTCTTAAGTTTCTTGGTCACGATTACATAGTCGCAGTCGCGATTTCATCATCTTGGTCGCAACTCAGAAGCAATCCAATATACTTTGAAAGATTTTGATTTCCTTTCAATTTCAATCAATAATTATGATATATCCTGCAAAACAGACACTTGAACAAACATTAGTTAACTTTCAATTTAATTGACAAGATCAAAATAGAAATTGACTAAGTTTTAAAATAACTTTGGTCAACACTAGGACTTTACCCAATTATAACGGAAAAAAAAACACGCACTTCTAAACAATAGTCTCAATTTATGATATTTGTACACAACTCCGTGATGTCCCTCCTAGTGCTCTAACTTAACAAGCAACATAACCAATCCAAATACTTAAGCTAAAATGAAAATTAGTCATAATAACATCGATTAACTTATTTCAAGAAATTAATTTCAAATTCATCAATTCAATTGAAATCATTACACTTTATATTTTATAGGGTTTCACATAAAATCAATTTATTATATTAAATCCATTTACAAACTAAACTCATAAAAATTTTCAATTACTCAAATAAATCTAATGAACATAAAATTAAATCAATCTATACATAATCTCTTTTAATAAACAATTCATAATTCAATAATAAATGAAATTCAAGAGTTTTGAAATTAGCCACATAAAATTTGGTCAAATGAGGGTTAAAAATTACAGTGAAATGATGAGACGAAACTGTTACACCTGAATTCGTGCATCACCACCATGGGTTGCCGTCGGACCATAGTCAGCCGACCATGCGCTGCCAATGCCAGTGGCTAATGGTAGTGAGAACCATACCATTAAATATGCCTTGATGTCAGTAGCTCGGAGCCAACCACTCTCCACCGGTGATTGGAAAATTGAGCTCAAAGGTTCGGTCACCAAAAATTTTGATCTCTCTTTTCGATGATTTTCAAGGGGCAAGGTAGGTACCATCTTGAAGCTCTCGTCATAAGGAGAAGAGCAGAACCATCTTTACCAGATTTTGCCATAGAAATCAGTTGGAATATTCATTGAAAATTTTGGCTACCAGTGTTACTTCAAGCTGCGAGTGCGCCGCCTTTGCTAGCCGGTTTCGACCTTCACTGCCTCATTTAGACTCACTAGATGATGGTGGTGATGCTCAACCAAAAGTAGGTGGTCCTGCAGCACCAATCTCTCTCTCTCTCTCTTTGATTTTTGCTTCCTAACCCACTAACCCTGCTAATTTGATTGGTCCTAAAAATAAGATGGGTTAATCAGATGTAGCAAAAACATATTATTATTTTTTTAATAATAATAATAATAATAATAATAATAATAATAATAATAATAATAATAATAATAATAATAATAAATTTTTCTGATTAATTCAAAACAGTTCTTTTATCTCAAATAAATTTTATAATAAACACTTAAAATTTAATCAAATATTTTTGTGAAAAAATAAATGTATAAATAAATATTTTCTTATATTTAGTTCATATGTTCCAAAACTTAAATAAGATATAATTAATAATATATTTTTACATTCAAAAAATTTGAAATCCTATAAAAATGAAAATTTTAAATATTATATATCAAACATAATTAAATAATTACATTCCATACAAAATAAAATTTTCTAAAATAAATAAAATTTAAGTTATTACACTTACAATATTACCTTTAAAAATTAATTTAAAAATAAATTTTCACAAGTATAATTTTCAAAATTAAATGTATATGTGAATAAAATAATAAAATAATGACAAAATAATAAAACTATTAAAAATTAAAATCTAAACAAATAAAATAGATTACTTTTTAATTTTTTTCCATATAAAATTATGTACAATATGATAGAACTTTTTCTCTGGTCCAAACCAAGAGGCTTCCATCATGCCTGACATTGAGATTTTAGTTAGAGTTTGTAGATGTGTCTCAAGTATTAGGCCTGAGCTTCCTTAAAAAAGGAACAAGTCTAGTTTTGGTTTGAGAAATATGTGATGATTGGATAGGATAAGATATGAGATGATGCGTGAGATTATTTGAGGCAGTTGTTCTTAGTAGGTATCAGAAGTATGCAAGTGCAGGGACCTCACACTCATTGAACAGTGCGAAACTTGCTAAGTAAAGGTGTTGAACTTATTAAATGGAACAATGCTAACCTTGCTAGAGGGGGGTGCTGACCTTATTAGAGGAAATGGTGCTAACCTTATTTAGTATGTATTAGCCTTGATGGATGAAAACTTTAAAGTTAGGTGTTTGAGCAGTGGTTGGATTTAAGTCTGTATGGCAAAGGCAAACAAACATCAGGAGGACCACGTTAAGCCATGCTTAAGTTAGTTTGATTGCATGTATGGAGTTAAAGGCTCAAGAAGAATGTGGCCATAAGGATGATGTCATGGTTCCCTGAGTGATAGGGTATGGACACTCTCACTATGACCTTTCCCAATAAAGAAGAAGGTCCTTAGATGTTGGACTCCAATGAGTGACTGACTCAATAGGAGAGGACAATCAACAATGGATGACAGAAGGATTGATTTGTTAAGGAATGCTTCTTAAAGCCGATGTCTTATGAAGTCTATAGAGTTACCTTTGGTAGGTTTTACTCTTTAGTAGAAAGGAAGTGTCCTTGTGGATAAGGAGTTTTTTATCTCATGATTGGCTAGTGAGTCTTTTGAGTTATAGACTAGTGGCTAGCCAAAGAGCCTCCTTGAGTGAGAGAACTCTAACTTTTATAGGAGTACTAAGTTTTATAACAGTAGGCATGATTTCATCTTTTATAGCTAGATAAAGGTAATGATGTGCTTATTTTGGAGGCTATAGAGCCTTGTGCTAAAGTGATAGAATCCTATTTCCTAAGAGTGGCAAGGATTGCGTGCTGGCGGCTTTTCTTATAAGCTATTTGTTGATGATGTGAGCTATTGCTTAGAGCAAAATTATATACAGTTGGATGTGAGAGAATGATGTGAGATGGCCAATAATGGAAAGACTCTAAGTCTATTAACGTGAGAGATGTTAAGAGGGCTAGGCCTGCTTGCTTGGTGGTCTTCATCTTAGACTGTCTGCTTCCATCTTAAGCCTATTCTATTAGGCCCAATTTTGGGTGAGCCATTTTTGGTCCTCATTAGATGATCCCCTGCTTCATTTTATATGATTGACTTGGAATAAACAACAAGAGTATATTCTTTTATAGTGAAATAATATAGTTGTGTGAGGTCTCACATGAGCATCGCTTTGATATGTTAAAAGAGAATTGAAATGCTCGTTTGAACTAAGTCTCATGATGGAATGCTTGAGTTCGAGTTGATTGATTTTGAAGAGTCGCCACCTTAATTTTATTTTATTTGGGAAAAATATTAAGGAAAAAACCCAAATTGACTCCAATTAATATCCCAAAAGAAAAAATCACTAGCCTAGAAATCAAAGAGGATCTGAGGACTAGTTTTTCTATTTATTTTAACAAAATTAGTTTGGCAATGAACTTAGTTGTGACTTAAAATTAATTTCATGAATTATGCATTGATGCATGATGTTCATCCCATTAATAAGTAAACAAAATGTAAAAGTAAAACAAAGTAGAAAGTTAAATCTAGATTGCAATAAAAATCCAATGAAGAGATACTTCCTCCAGCCCTTATGGGTTTTAGGGAAGTCACACCTTCACACATTCTCCAAACTAATACTAATAAAATCAATATAATAAACAAAAGGAGATTAAATTAATGAAGAAGATGATGGGGGGAAGCAATTATTTTATTTTAATCAGATTTGCTACTTAATGAATCAAGCATACCTGCATATTATTTTGAATGGGAATCAGAACCCATACAGTTCTTCCTTTTTATGAAGGGATTTTTTTTAGCCAAACCACTTTATCATATTTTGATTGATAAATTAAGTTGATTGACTGATTACCAAGTTAAGCTAATTAGTTTAGATTTTAATTAACTATCCTCAGTGAATCAATTAAGAAAAGGCAAGGAGTCTTAGAGGAAAAAGAGAGAATCCTAAAGAGGGGAATAATAAAAAAATCCTAAAGAGGAAAAAACTAAAAGAATCCTAAGGAGGAAAACAATAAAATGAAATAAAAAGGAAAGGAAAAGAAAAGGGAAAGAAAACTTACCTTGAATGGCAAGCGACGACTAGCCTTAGGTGGCAGACTGCTACTTGCCTTAGATAGTGTGAAACTTTTGACTTGATGGGTCATAATTCCACCATCTCTCTATTTGAGGCAAAACTTGGACCTTAAATAGAAGAACACTTGATCGCGTTGTGAAGCAAAGAGCATAGAGCTAAGCGAAACTAAAAGGGAAACTTTTAAACTAAAAGCACATTCATTTTGTAGAATAAGTAAAAAAAAAAAAAAGAGTTTTAAAGCTTGCTTTGAGATTTTGGTTTGATCCCAGTAAGTTTCAGTATGTAAAACTGAGTTAAAGGTCTGTATATATAGTATAAGGGGTCTAGGGTTAGATTGCACGAACTTCAATGTAGGACTATAAATTCTAGAGGCACGATTGCATGAAGCCCCTATAGTTTTGTAGGGCCTATGTGCAATTGCAATTGGCGATTGCACACGGCCAGTTTGCAACTGTAGGCTGTACAACCCCTATGTAGTTTCGCAGCCTGTTGGACACTGATTTTCACTATCTTTGCTCTTTTTCCCATTTCTCATCTATTTTTGAGATTCTAGTTGCATTATGATTCTTAAATGATTTAAGGGTGGTTCAGAGGTTAAAGGAATATGTTTCAGTTTTCAAAGCTCCATTTCCCAATTTTTTGATTTTGGCAATTTTGGCTTTCAGAGGTCTATTTACTAAGCCTAAGTACCTTTAAGGTTCAAATGCAAACTAGAGGGTGCAAAATATAAGACCGCTGCATTGGCTTTGTGTAGTATACTAAACCTAGCAAGTGTTAAGTTATGATAGGATAAAAAGGGTGTAAAATTAAGGGTTCACAAGTTATTGAAGCAAAGGTCTTTGATCTTAGAGCTAGTATGGATTGGCTTGTATGGAACACTATGTTACATGTGTTAGACTCCCCTAGTCTTGTAGTAGACTTCTCATTAAATTATATCGATTTCTCTTAGTCTTTAGTATAGTTACGAGGGTCATCAAAGGTGCTATGTATATGGGATGTTGAGGAAATTCAAAGAACATGCTTAGGGTTTTAAGGAAACATTGATGAGGGCTTATATATAACCAAAGTGGATCATGGTAGTTGCCTATTGGTCATTCAAACTCTAAACTTGACTCACTTTGTCTATCTTTCATAAGTTTTTTCCCATACATAGCCTTATGTTGAACCTTATTGCATCTTTCTTGTATAGTACTCTTTAAAATGATCACAGTGGATCTAAGAACAACTTGTTATGGGTTCAAGAGAAGTTGTTCTTAGGATCTACAGATACAGTTGATTAGTGCCATTGCAGCATCCAAAGTCTTGTTCGAGAGTCTATTAATGGTGTTTTCCTTTCAAAGATAAAGGCTTATAGATTTGTAGGTTCTTATTAGTGTGGTTGGCAACTTACATCAAGAGTAGTTTTCTTCCAACATGTGCTATTTAGGGGTCGAGAGACTAGTTCTTATCTAGAGAGAATTGTAATGGAACTTAAGGTCTTATCCCTTGATGAGGCCGATAGAAGGAGCAATTTGAAAGATGGGTGTGCAAGCATCCAAATCTTCTGAGAAAGAGCTTTCATTCAAGGCTTACTTATGCCTTAGATGATCTTCCACTCTTCCTCCAAAAGACCTACTAGGTTTGGATTGTTAGAATGTAGTCCTAATTGTATTTAATTTGTAATATGAACAAATCAATGTAATTTAAACAAAATTTTGATGAAATTTATATTGTTTCAGTCTTATACAAGTGCTCTTTTATTTTTTCTACTTTGCTTGGCTTTTCTATGTATGTTGACTTGTCTATATAGTCAATAATGGGAAATCAACTTGTGTTTGACTGTTATTCAATTTGTATGTGTGATTGGAAGATCTTATGGCCTCATATGTTGATGAGTAATAAGTCATTACCTTCCTCAGATTTGTTATTGGTGTCATTGACTTTGCTTATCTTATAAGTAAGAATTTATATCTCAAACTTGTTCATCCTGATAGCTTGCTTGTTGGTAGCTGATTTATAGCAAGGCAGTCTCTTAAAGTAGAATCTCACCTCCCTAATGGTTGAGTGTGTCTAGGTTTAAAAGGCAATCTTGTTATATGGACTGGGTTCTTTTGATCCTAGACTAGCTCATCTTGGTCTAGAAAATGATCATTTGCATGCTTAACTTCATAGTGAGCATCTAGGGTGTCTTTCAAAGGGGTTAAATTAGTCTCGTTATTCTAATTAACTTGAATTGGTTATTCAAAGGGCTTATTTTTTTATCGCCTTGATGGACCTTTGTTTGTGAGTTTGCTTTGTAAGTGGTAAGACTACCTCATCTTTACTCCTTTAAGGCCTTACTATTATCACCTAGAAGGGTCTTCATCTGTAACTTCTCTTTGGAAGTCTTAAGTCTTGCTTATGCTGGTTCCTTCAAGGGCATTATTGCAGTGGCATGGATAGACCTTCATATGCAATTTCACTTCTCAAGTCTTAGACTTCATCTATGGCTTTACCTTGCAGATTTGAAACAAGGTTGTTTGTGACTTCACCTCACATGTTTTAAGTAGGCTCATCTACGATTTTATATCTCAGATAGTTGTTGAGCTTTATTAAGTTAAGACTTTGTCTACTTTTCACTTTGTAGGTTTCCTCTTAGTTGGAATGGAACTTGATGGAGAGAATTAGAGTTTATTTACCTTGGTATGACTAACTTTATTAAGGTTAAGATTTGGTGGTGCCTTCTTTGCCTTTAGTAGGTTTTGTAATAATTCCTCTTCAGGCTTTATTGACTTTATTGAGATACCTAAACCGTGTTTTTATTGCATAGTAGATGATTAACTCACTTTTATTAACAAAATGCTGGCCCTCTAGATTGCGGTCTTGGTGAGCTACTATAGAAGCAGGAGTAGCCTAGCCTTACAGGAAGGTCTTATGATGCAATGCCATATATGCATGGATGAATGCCTCATGAAGAGGGCTTATAAGAGTGCCTCATCGTGAGGTCTTATGAATGTGCCTCGCAGATAAGGTTTAAAGGCTATAAGAGATTATGAGCACCTCTAGTGTCTTAGTCTCTATATGCATTTAGAGATCTTACAGTCTTCCTACTTGAGAGACCTTATGAAAGTCTAGGATATAAAGAGAGCTTATTCCTTTTTGAACTAAGGAGTAATTGTATAAGGAATGGTATTCCCAAGCCCCAAATCATTAGTGATGCTATAATGGTCTTATCCTTCCTTATACGAAGGTTTTACAATGCCTAATGATAAGTCATAATTACTTCATCCAAGGTTTTAAAGTTCCCCACATCAAGCTCCTTTATAGCCTACTAAGGAAAGCTTTAGGTGTTTCATTTGAGGACTTTGAGGTGCCTCACAATTAAGGTCTTTTAGAAAGGTGCCTAACTAAAGCATAGGTCTTAGCATGTCATATGCAAATGATGCCTAGTCAGAGCATAGGTCTTCTGTATGATGATATGTAAAGGGATAGTTAGCTTTTATACCTAAGGTCTGTAAATAATTATATGTTAGGAAGCTCTAAGTTTAGATTCTTAGTCAAGGACCTCACAACGTTTATCTAGCCTATATGGCATGATATGGATTGCCTAACTGAAGTTATGTCTTATGCCTAGATAGATCCAAGACATTAATGTGTCTCTAATGAGATCACACTGCCTAATAGACTTATGCCTTGAGTTTACTAAGTCTTTTGCCTAGACCTTCCACTAAGACTTATTGCCCAGCTTAGGTCTAGGTTTTTTGTTGGAAGGTGTATTTCCTTAATATGTTTATCCTAGCACTCAAATGCTATTTGTATGGTGCATCTTGAGACACATAATGAAAAATCTTGAAGAAAAGATTTTTCTGGGTGTACTCAAATTCTCCAAGAGCTTCTAATAGAGATTGGGTTTCTCTTTGCTGCTCTTACTAACTCCATCCATTCTATTAAGCTTATAAGATGTAGGCTGATGGCGTCACTTTCCTGGTTTGTAAATGACATGTATGCTTTTGGATCATTTATGCATATTGGTGATGAGCTTTTTGATTCTCTTCTTCCATTCTTTGACGTGTACTTCCTCATATCTTTTGCATTTGTTGCCCACAGATGACACCACTTTCTTGCCTTTTCCTTAATCTGATTTAGATCGTAGCATCCTGGTTCCTAGAGGCTCCTATTAGGCCGAGACCTTGTGTTTTGGCTAGAGTATGTAGTTATATGCCAAGTATTAAGCTCAAGCTTTTTTTGAAAGGAATAGGTCCAATCTTGGTTTGGGAGACGTGCAGTGATTGGATAGGATAAGATCTAATAGGATGTATAAGATGAGTTAATATAATGGTTCTAAATGGGTATTGAAAGTATATAAGGGCAGGACCTTGCATTTATGAAATAAAACAAACCTCGCTAAGTAGAGGCGTTAATCTTATTAGATGTTGACCTTACTGGAGTGGAGCTATTGACTTTGCTTAAGGGAATAGTGCTAACCTTATTAAGTAAAGCTATTGACCTTAATAGATCAAATGTTTAGAGTTAGACATTAAAGCAGTGGTTAGATCTAAGCCTGCATGATAAAAACAAACAACTTCAGGAGGATTGATAAAAACAAACAACTTCAGGAGGATTGCACTAAGCCTATGGCTTTATGCGGGCCCTTTGATGCTTAAGTCAGTGTGACTATATGTATGGAATTAAAGGTCTGAGAAGAGCGTGGACTTGAGTATGATGCCATAGCCATTTTGAGTGAAAGGATTTGGAGGCTCCCATTATGACCTTTCCAGTGGAGGAAAAAAAAAGTCTTCAGGCATTGAAATCTAATGAGTAACTAGCTCAAGTGGAGAGGATAATATGTGGTGGATGATTGAGAAAACTATCTATTAGAGAGTGTTTAGTAAAGGCTGAGTGGCTCAGGATGTTTATAGAGTTACATCTAGGAGATTCTATTCTTTGATTGAGAGAAAGTGTCCTTACAAAGTTGTTTCTGCCTCATAACTAGCTAAGAAGTCCTTCTAAGTTGTAAAACAAGTGGCGAACAAGAAAGCCCCTTTAGTGAGAGAACTTACTTCTTGTATTGTATGGATGTAGGAGGATGTAGTTGGATAGAGGAAATGATGCACCTATTTTGAAGGTTATGGAGTCTTATGCTAACATGATAGAATCTCATTTTCCAGAGGTGATAGATATTGCATGTCAGACAAGCTTGTAAGAAGTTTTTGCTAGAGACTTGTAAGCTATCCATTGATAAGGTGAATTGCTACTGGGAGTGAGGTATTAATTGATAAATGCAAATTACGTTTTTAATTAAGAAGATTATTTATTAAGTTTATCCATCAATTGTGTTGTTTATGTCTTACTTTCCTTTATTTATTGTTAATATTTATTTCTATTGTTTATTTCAAATTTTTATAGTTTTTTTTTTAAGGTTTCTATTCAAATTTGAGGGATTTGGAAGTTTAGAGATCAATTGAAATGAAGTTAGAAGCAAAAAAGAAGCAAAAAAAAGTGAAAAAGAGTGCATCAAAGGTTGCAAGGCCATGAAAGTTCAATGCACATACCTATGCACATTTTTTATGAGTTTGTTTCAGATAAAAGTTGAAAAAAAATCATGCAGGGGTGTGCAAATGAAGAGTTGCACTATCATGCATCATTTGATGAGCATCGTGATTTTGACAGCTCAGACACCTTTCAATATTTTGATCATAATATGAGCTACAAGTGTCATATTGAGGTGATTCAAAATAGTTTCAAAATCTAAGAGATAGAGTTACAAATATTATAATGACCAAAGCCTAATTTGATCATCTATTATCCAAAAATATCACTTAAATTTTTGTATAAAAAAGAAGATTTTATTCCTAGTTCGAAACCACTTCAAGGACTAATTAGTATTCTGATTTTTCCTTAGATTCTAAGGACTTTCTAAGCCTAGAATTTATTGTTTATAAATAGAGGAGGATTCTCAATAGTTTGTATTAACCCTTTTCTATCAATATTTCTATCAAGTTTTCTTCTTTTTAAAACTCTTTGTATATTATTTCTTCTATCTTATGTAATCTCTTGATTTTTGTATGATTATCTATGTTTGGTTGATTGATTTTAATTGTTGAAATTAATATTTTTATCTTAAAGCTTAAAGCTTGTAATTAACTGACCTTTGATTATATGAATCAAAGGTGTTGTGTGAAATAGCATGAGTGAAATTTCATTGAAATATTAGACCTAAGGTATATATTACTTAGAGAAAAAAAAATACTTTGTGATAATTTTAAGAATTTCCATAAAACTTATGTGGGGTGTGTTAATTGTTTATGACCACGAGAGTAGATATAAGATTAACATGAATACTTGTGTTGTGTTTTGAGAGAGAACATCATATAATTTAAGAAAATCTGGTCTTTAATTTCAATAAGCTAAGAATCAATCTAAAGAACACAAAGAATTTATAGGTAGTCAATTGATGAAGTCTAAATCCTATGCCTTTTATATATATATATTAAATTTATTTTTTATTATATATATTTAATTTTACTTATTTTTTTCATCTTATTTGACTTTCTAAATAATAAAGGAAATTCTAATTTTAGTATTGTCAACCCTTCCTCGTGGGATTGACACTTTATTTCACTACTATATTACTTGTTTATAACTTGTGTACTTGTAGATTTTGACATAACTAGTTTTCAGTGCCATTGGTGAGGAAGGTGATTTTGTCAATATCAATACAAAAAATTTTCTTTATTGCTTTAGATTTTATTTTATTTTTCTTTTCTATTTTTATCTGTTATTTTGTAGGATTTAAAAAAAAAAATGGATGGCTTTCTATAACTACCAATGGTGTAATGGGAGAGCAATACCAAATGGAGCCACAAGCATGTATGATGAGGATGGCTTTAGTAAGTTAAATGCTAAAGTTTATGATTTGGTTAACATACTTGATCAAATTAATATATTCAATCCATCTTTGAATTGTGATTTATATGGAGGAAATCAATTGAATTCTAAGTGCCATTATGCAAAGCAAACAAAATTTTTCCTAAATTATAACAGACATGAGGACTATCCATATTCCAATATAAGCAACTTAGGATAGAGCAATCATTCAAACTGGTTATGGAAAAATTAATACCATCAAAGTGAAAATTTATGGCATCCTTATCAACATGATTTTTCAGCTAATCAATACCATGCACCACTCAAAAAGCATAAACCATCTTATGAAGTAGTATTAGAAAGATTCATAATTGCTACTTATAAATGGTTTGAAAGATTGGAAGATAGGACGGATCAAATGGATAGCCACAATGCAAATTTTGATGTAAAAATTAATAAAACAATTGACTAGTCCATTATATGCTCAGAACCATGGTAACTCGCAAAGCCAAACTAAATACATCTTAGAGAGCAATGCCTAGTAATTTCTTTGAGTAATGATGTGCAAAATGTAGTTAATCAAGCAGATACTTCAAGCAAATAAGATAAAAAGGAGGAAATTGAGCTTAATTTACCTAAAACTTTTAAATATCCTTCCCTCCTAGATAGTATCTACATAGTGGTTGAAATTGATGGTGTAATTGATGAAGAGGAATTTGAAGGAGAATATCCAAAGGAACCTCTCAAAGATTTTTTAGTGTACTCTACAAAAAAAGAAGATAATAAAAAGTTTGCAATAATTATTTAGTTTTTGAAAACTACAATATGTGCACCAATTCAAAGGAAGTATCCATTTAAGAAAGTAGAAAAGAAAAGTTTCTTTCGGCCACCATTAATTGAGCATTCACCAAATCTTGATTCAATGATACTACATTCCTATTTGAATTTCTGAAGAAAATTTAGAGCAAGAAAAAAGAGCTCGTTGGAAAGGTTTTGGAATTTATGAGCCTTTATGTAATTTATTTAATAATTTTCATCCGAAACTTTTTTATGTAGGCTCAAATCATAATGATCATTCAAGTTGGTGAATGTCCACCCTTATGAAACTATAGGGAAGTACTTTGTATATTATCCCCCTTGATGAAGAGTTAGTTAAAGTCAAGCTATTGACTATAAAGAAGTGCTTCCTGAGAGGCAACTCATGTTCTAACTTTATTTCTTTTTCTTTAATTTCTCTCTTGTTTTTTGTTTTTATTTTTATGTAATTAATTTCTCATACTTCCTTTTAGTGTTGTTTCTTGATATTTTTTAGAGAGCAAGGAAATGGAATGCATCTCATGTTTATAATTTAGAATATGCTATTCTATAAAAAGGGAGTATTTCTTTCTTTTGGTTTGTTTCTTTTGACGTTGAGAGCAATGTCAATTGCAAGTTTGTGGAGAAATTGGTTTGTTTTTGTTTTTAGTTGTTCTTTATGTTTTGAGGGATAAATTTAAAATTTTTACTCTTTTATTGACAAAAAATGCTTGTTTTGAATAATTTGATTAAGGCCTATGATAGATTATAATTGATATTTATGGATAATTTAATGAAGTATTACAAATTGAGTAATTATTTTGGGTAAGAAATTAACTTTTATTGAGATTATGTTTTGATTAACTTTTTATTAAATTAGTTGCATTGAAATTGTGTAAGCTTACTTAGAGAGGACTTCTACACAGTTTTTATTTTCATTTACCTCACCTATTTTAGAACATGTTTTTGTAAACTTTTGAGGCAAAATTTTAAATTTACTTTGAAATAAAGATATGATTTAGGCATTGTTTATTTAGCCTTTTTACTTGTAGTCACCCTTATTTTAATTTTACTCCTAGTTTACCCATTTATGCCTTGTTAATTTTAACTATCTTTTCTTTACTTATATCCACCCTTATTTTAAATTTTACTCCTAGTTTACCCTTTTGTGCCTTGATAATTTTAGCTATCTTTTCTTTACTTATTAACATTAATTATTATCTTTCACCTTGTTAGTGAGATAATTTTTTCAAGTTTACATTTTAATGAAGAAAAAGGAAATTATTAAACTTTTAAAAGAAAATAAGATCTCTAATGAGTAAGAGTGCTATTTTTTTCTAATAGAGAAAAAAAAGAGATCACCTTTATGCTGAAAATAAGTTTTGAGAAAAGGAAGGAAATTGAATGAAATAAAAAATAAAATTAGTAATTCGTGCTTATCTTTGGAATAAAATTGTTTAGTAATGGAAAAGTCAAAAGTGGTTAAAAGAATAAAATTTTGAAGAAGAATAGAGTTTAAGATGAAAGAGATCCTTCATTAAGAAATTTCATTTATTAGAGCTATTCATTATCTTTTGTAAATTTGACATAATTATCTTATTTTCATTTAACTTTTTCCTTGTTTAACCAAAACATTTTATGTTAGCCCCAGTACAAGTCTAGTAAAGATAAATTGATCTTTCTTGACTTGTAAATTATATTAGTGGAGATTGTTTGCATTAACATGTCTAGCTATAAGATTTGAACATCTATTTTATATCTTTTGTTAAAGGCATTTAAAGATATTTGGTGTGTATATACCTATCTAAAGTGCAATAATCTTTTTGTGATTGATTTAATGCATGGTTATTCAAGATATGATCAAACTAAGATTTATTTAATTTGATTTGTAATTCTATTAATGTATTATTTGTAAATATTAATTTCTTGAGGCTTTTGAAGGTTATTCAACATAAGTATGAGAATATTGAATTTTCTTATTGTGATTAATTACAAATACTTAAGTTTAGGGGAATTTGATAAGTGCAAATTATATTCTTAATTAAGAAGATTATTTATTAAGTTTATCCATCAATTGTGTTGTTTATATCTTATTTTCCTTTATTTATTATTAATATTTATTTTTATAGTTTGTTTCAAGTTTTTCTATGTTATTTGAAGGTTTCTATTCAAATTCGAAGGATTTGAAAGTTTAGAGATCAATTAGAATGAAGTTGAAAGCAAAAAGAAAGCAAGAAAAAGGTGAAACTAAGTGCATCAGAGGCTACATGTCCGTGCAAGTTCAATGAGCATAGTCATGCACCTTTGTAATGAGTCTATCTGAGTTAAAAGTAAAAAAAATCGTGCACGGGCATGCAGGTAAAGAGTTGCATGACCGTACATCATTTGATGAGCATCGTGATTTTGACAGCTTAAACACTTTTTGGTATTCTAATCATAACTTGAGCTATAGATGTCATCTTGAGATGATTTAAGATATGTTGGAAAGATAAGAGATAGAGATAACTATTATAAGGACCTTAAAGTTAATTCAATCATTTGATATCCAAAATTATTACTTAAAATTTCACATGAAAAAGGAAGATTTTATTTCTAATTCGAATTCACTTTAAAGACTAATCAGTATTTTGATTTTTCTTGCCTTTTGAACATATAATTTATTATCTATAAATAGAGGAGGATTCTTAATAGTTTTTATCAACCCTTTTCTATCACTCTTTCTATCAAGTTTTTTCTTTTATAAAAATCTTTGTATATTATTTCTTCTTTTTTAATTATAAGCATCTAATTCTTTCCAAGTTTTAGATGTAATATCTTAATTTCCCTATGATTATCTATGTTTGATTGATTGATTTTGATTGTTGAAATTAATTTTTTATCTTTGGACTTAAAGTTTGAGAATAATTGGCCATTGATTGCATGAATCAAAGGTATTGTGTGAAATAGCGAGAGTAGAAGCATAATACTAGTTCATTGATATATTAGACCTTGAGTATGTGTTACTTGGAGATAAGAATGCTCTTTTGTGATTGTTTTAAGGATTTTCATAAAACTTAATGGGTTTGTGTTAATTGCTTGTGATAACGAGAATATACATAAGGTGAACATGAATAGACATAAACTTAATATGGATAATTATACTATATCTTGAGAGAGAACATCATATAATTTAGAAAGAAGTGATCATTCATTTCAATAAGCAAAGAATCAATCTAGAAACATAGAGAATTCATAGATAGTCTTGTTGATGAAGTCTAAATCCTAGGACTTTTATATATATTGAATTTATCTTTTATTATATCTTTTTAATTTTACTTATTTTCTTTCATCTTATTTGATTTTCTAAATAATAAAGGGAATCCTAAGTTTGATACTTGTCAACCATTTCTTGTGGATCGACACTCTACTTCATTATTATATTACTTGTTTACAAATTGTGTACTTGCAAATTTTTGTGCAAGACTCATGCTTGGATGTGAAAGAGCGACGTGAGGTGGCTAGTTATGGAAAGACTTTGTCAGATGCTAAGTGGCACTGGACCTATTGGAGATGGATCTTAAGGAGTGATAAACCTGCTTGTCTAATAGTCTTCATTTTGAACTATCTACTTCCTTCTTGGTTATGTTCTCTTAGATCCAATTCTAAGTGAGCGACTTTGGGTCCTCGTCCAATATATACAGTGCCACATGTCTAGTAATAATTGTATAGGTTGTGCTTATAATTTTTTTGCAAATTCATTATATTATTTATAGCTAAATTTGAGTTAATTTATGGTAAATTATTTTTTTAATGGAAATTAAATAGAATGACATGCAAAAAAAAAAATATTAAACAACTATCAACTATGTAATATTTTTTTCATTGAAATTAAATAGCATGACATGTAGAGAAAAAATTATACAACTATAATCACTGTGGTGAAGCTTGACTTCAGTTTTAAAGGGGCCAAACTAAAAACTATAACAAAAATTTTTAATTGAAAAAATCTTATAGAATACCACAAGTAACTGACATTAATTAAGTTTAATAAAAAAAAGCATAATTCATAAACAACAGAAGTTATAACACAGTACTTGGCTTTAGGACTTGATCTATAGACTGTAGCTTGCTTCTTCGATGACCAACAAACTAAGTTAGCACCAAAACACACACAATAACCAGTTGTTAAGCATCTAGTATTAGGACACCCAGCCTAATCCGCATCACAATAAGTAGTCAAGGATTATGTACTTTTAGAATATAATTGTAAATCATAGTGCTTCGTACCTCGAATATACCATAGGATCTTCTTGCCAGCTTGAAAATGATTTTTTCTTAGAGCACTCATAAATTGACAAACCTTATTAACCACATAGGAAATATCTGGTTTGGTGAATGTTAAATATTGTAAAGCCCTAACAATACTCCTATATATTTGTGGATCAGTTAAAAGAGGACTTTCAGATTGTGACAACAAAGCTCTTAAGCTAATAGCAGTGGATAAAGGTTTAGAATTTTCCATGTTGTTGTGTTCTAAAAGAGAATTAACATATTTCAATTGATCAAGGAAGAGTCCCTCATTATTCCTTCTTACAGAAATCCAAAGGAAGTGATGTAAGGCACCTAAATTAGTCATAGCAAACTCCTATTTAAGCTGAGTCAATAAGAATTGAAGTAAAACACCTGTAGAAGTTGTTAGTATTATATCATCCACATATAAAAGTAAAATAGCCATACCATTGGAATTGTTGAATACAAATATGGATGCATCATATTGACTAGCGAGAAAACCTACCAAAATTAAGAAAGTCTGAAAGCAATGAAACCATGCCTTAAGTGCCTGCTTCAATCCATAAAGCGCCTTGTTTAATTTGCACACATAATCAGGATGATCAGGATGTTGTAACGTGGTGGTTCTCATTTATTTTTATAATTATTTTAATAATTGTAACTTTTTAATTAGTGTAAATCTATTTTCCTATTTTTCAAGTAATTCTAGAAAATATAGGTGTCTTATTTAGTATTTTTTTTATTGGTTTTTATTTAGTGTTTCATGCCTTATAAATAGGCCTATTATGTAATAGTTTGGCAGCTCTCATTTTTTAATAAAAATTTCATTTTCTTTTATTTTGGTAGACTCCAAGATTTGTCTTTCCTTGTGGATTCAAGGACTAGACGTTTCTAGTCTTATTTCAATTGCCTTCTCACTCCGTCAGGTGGTATCAAAGCCTAGTTAAGGCTTGTCTACTCGATGATAATCTACAAAGTACGAAGCAATCTTTTTGTTGAAAGTGATTGCGAAAGGCAGACTCTTTCAAGGATAAATTTTCAAGATCTGGGATATGGAAGAAATAGCATTCAAGATGATGTATCACACAGTCAATATATTTCTGATTTAGAAAATAATTTTTATTTTTGGGATCGTGGATATGGTAGATTATGCACTGGAGATGATATAGCTCACAGTCAATCAATTCATATAAGCGTCCCTAATTTTAGAGGTATTTCTTATTTTGATGGTGATTTTTATGAGAAAGATTTTGTCAAGTGGTTATTTGATTTGGAGATATGTTTTGATTATCATGATATTCATGGGAAGGAAAAAATTAAGCTTGCTTCTTGGAAGTTAATTGATGACACAATTGATTGGTGGGTTGATTATCAAAAAACATATGGTAAAATTCGTTCATGGTCAACGATGAAAGAATTATTAGTTGACGAATTTTACGATGGTTGTTATGTGCTTCATGATTTATATAAAAAATTAAATAGGTATTATGAAAGATTAGAGGATTTTTATGATTAAGCTTTAATAAACAAATTTAGTTCAAATTCTTTGAGTGGAAAATCTATTCATATTCAATTGGATGCTAAGAAAATAACAAAGACTATTCAACTTGAATTAGTTCAAAATTCAAAGAGATTGGAATTTGTGGAAGTTAAATCCAAATATAATAAATCCAATTTTGAATGTGACAATAACTTCTTATGTATTGTTAATTTTATTTTTGAATTTAAAGACAAAGAAGAAAAAATACAAGCTTTACAGGGTGAAACAATTAAGGAAGCAAAAAAAGAAATTGATATTCTTGAGGTACATAAAATTGAAGAGAATATAGAAAGAAACAAGTGTAAAAATTGTGATAATCAAGTCATTAAATTTTCAAGTGAGCCTATTATGCACAAGTCCTAAGATACTATTGAATTTCAAAGCATTGATTTTATTGGGATTAATTATTTCAATAATACTCCCTCCTTGACCAATAATTTTAATCAGTTGATTATTCAAAAAAAAGACGTTTGTGACAAATTACTCCATGAAAATGTATTATTCAAAATATTTATTTATTTGGCATAGAAGATTTCAAGTTCAAGTTATAAACTCGAGGTCGAGTTTCCTTGAAGTAGAGGAGTGTGACATGGTGGTTCTCATCTATTTTTATAATTATTTTAATAATTGTAACTTCTTAATTAGTGTAGATCTATTTTCCTATTTTTCAAGTAATTCTAGAATATTTAGGTGTCTTAAATAGTTTTTTTTATTGGTTTTTATTTAGGGTTTCATGCCTTATAAATAGGCATGTTATGTAATAGTTTGGTAGCTTTCATTTTTCAATAAAAATTTCAGTATCTTTTATTTTGGTGGACTCTAAAATTTTTCTTTCCTTGTGGATTCAAGGATGTTCAAGGACTAGACGTGTTCTAGTCTTATTTCGATTGCTTTCTCGCTGCATTATGTTGAAAGCCCTTTGGTTGTGTCATGTACAGCTCCTCCATTAATATGCCATTGAGGAAGGCATTTTTAACATCTAGTTGGTGGATTGGCCATTGTCTCGATGTTGTTAGAGAGAGAACAGTGTGGATTGTCACTAGTTTTACAATTGGACTGTAAGTTTCATTGTAATCCACACCATGTTGTTGATTGTAGCCTTGAGTGACCAATCAAGCCTTGTATCGTTTGAAACTACCATTAGAATGAAGCTTCACTTTGAATACCCATTTACTACCTACAACATTCGAATGAGTTGGACGTGGTATAAGAGTCCAAGTATTATTCTAAAGAAGAGCATTATATTCCGCAGTCATTGCATCATGCCATTCTTTATGCTTGTGTGCTTGTGTATAAAAGGTAGGTTCATTTAATATTGGTTGGGTTTGGGCTTTTGGTGGAGTGGACTTAGTTGCAAAATAATTGGTGAATTTCTTTGGCTTTGTTTTCCTAGTTTCGGTTCGGGTAACCATTGTATATGTGGGATGATAAGGTATGGTTACTTTATTATTTTTAGGATCTTGAGAGATTGTTGGAATTGATGAAGAATGAGAAGAATTATGGGTGAGGGGAATGGAATTTGCAGCAGTAATGGTTTTGTACAAAGGCTAATGATATTGATGTGTCTTGTAAGTTTGAACAGGATAATCATGATCTGATGGAGATGGATAAGAAGATAAAGGCTGAAAATTGGGCTTGGTTTCAGGTTGTGAAGAATCATTATTTGAAGAATTAGAAGAGTGGGATAAGGATAAGAGCTAATCTTTCAAGTTAGATAAAGTTAAAGATAGATTAGGTGTTGTAGAAATTAACAGTGGTTTAAATTGAGAAGGAGGAGAAGAGATAGAGTTTGTATTGGGCAAGGGAAATAGAAAAATAGTCTCCACAAATGTAATGTGTCTTGAAAGAATAATTTTATGGGATGAAAGATTATAACAATAATAGCCTTTTTAATGTAATTGGTATCCTAAAAATATACACAGGTTGGATCAGGAAGCTAGTTTATGTTTGAATGGGATATATGGGTAACACAAGCAACCAAATACCCGAATCATTTTATGATCAGGTAATTGATTATACAATAATTGATATGGTGACCATTGATACAATGTCGGTGTGGGTAATCGATTTAATAAAAACACAACACACATCAAGGCTTCAACCCGAAAAGTAGATGGAAGAGATGCTTGAAACAATAAAGTACAAACCATATTCAATAGAGTTCTATGCATTCTCTTTGCTGCCCCATTCTGTTGTGGGGTATATGGGTAAGATAATTGCAAATGAAGTCCCTTAGAAGCTGCAAAATCTTTAAATTTTTGACTTGTAAATTCACCACCACTATCACTTTGTTAACATTTAATTGCTTGACCAAATTGGGAGTGAATAAATTGATAAAATTCAACAAACTTTTCATAAACTTGAGATTTATGTTTCAATGGATAAAATCAAACAAAATAGGAAAGATCATCCAAAAAAGAACTTAAAATTTAAAACTAGAAAAGGAATGGACAGGAGAAGACTAGACATCTGAATGAATCGATTGAAAAGGAAATGAAGCTCGAGCATGTTTATTATTAAATGGCAAAAGAATAGCTTTTCCAAGCTTACAAGCATTATAATGAAATTCAGAAATCCTATCTAAACTAAAAATATTATGATTCTTGAGAAAATTAGAAACAATAGAAGGACTGGGATGGCCTAAACAATGATGCCAAATATCAATAGAAAGACAGGAGGTAGCATAACATTGATGAGGACATGGATTAGAACGGAGAGACAACGATGGCAGAAAGTAGTAAATTCACCAGGATTATTACAGTGTAAAATTTATGTCTTAGTCTATAAATCCTTCACAGAAAAACCAAAAGGATCAAATTCTATGGAACAAGCATTATCTTTAGTAAAACAGTTTACAGAAACAATATTAGATTTAACTTTAGGAACAACTAAAACGTTACGTAAAACAAGACTTTTATAAAGAGTTGAAACGGTAGATATACAAGAAGAAGAAATAGAATGACAAGACTTATCACCAAACATTACTATATCATGACCAGAATATGGAAAGGAAGAAGATAAATTACCAATTGAAAAGGTCATGTGGGACGTAGCACTAGTATCAAACAGCTATGAATTAAGTGGTGGCTTCTCATCCAAAAAAGAACTTAATATTTAAAACTAGAAAAGGAATGGACAGGAGAAGACCAGACATTTGAATGAATCGATTGAAAAGGAAATGAAGCTCGAGCATGTTTATTATTAAATGGCAAAAGAATAGCTTTTCCAAGCTTACAAGCATTATAATGAAATTCAGAAATCCTATCTAAACTAGAAATATAATGATTCTTGAGAAAATTAAAAACAATAGGAGGACTGGGATGGCCTAAACAATGATGCCAAATATCAATAGAAAGACGGGAGGTAGCATAACATTGATGAGGACATGGATTAGAACAGAGAGACAACGATGGCAGAAAGTAGTAAAGTCACCAGGATTATTACAGTGTAAAATTTATGTCTTAGTCTACAAATCCTTCACAGAAAAACCAAAAGGATCAAATTCTATGGAACAAGCATTATCTTTAGTAAAACAGTTAACAGAAACAATATTATATTTAACTTTAGGAACAACTAAAACGTTATGTAAAACAAGACTTTTATAAGGAGTTGAAATGGTAGATATGCTAGAAGAAGAAATAGAATGACAAGACTTATCACCAAACATGTAACAACTCACATCTACCCTAGGAGTTTTAGTGACAAATTATTTGAATTTAGGCTTATTGTGACAAATTGTGTGACTATATGAAAATTCATGTGTGACGTGATTTATGAGTTTGGGGCATGTTAAATTAATTTTAATATGCCTAATATAAATTATTATTGTGAAATAAATGATTTGAATAAAATGCATTAGCATGAAATAATTTATTTTTCATAAAATGAATTTTCATGTAAAAAATGCGATTTTTAGGCATAAAATAATTTTATGAGTATTTTAAAATATTTTTAAATAAATGTTTTTGGAAAAATTTTAATGAAATAATAAGGAAAATATTGTTTTTATAATCAGCCCTAAATTAATTAAAAATCCCAAATATCCAAAAGCCCACTACACAAAAACACTCATAACCTAGCTCATTAAGGGCAAACTTGGAGATTGCACCATAAACCCTAATATATAAGCAAAATTTCATCCCCCATCAGTTTAGACAGCAGCCACACTCTATTATTCCAGTATTTTCACAGAAAAATTCTCCCAAATTAGTTTTCTCAACCGAAATTAAGAAAACACCTTTCTGTTTCGCGATTTTTTGATCGTAATCGTAAGTTTTCTTCTCTTTCAATTTCTAAACTGATTTCTATGAAATAAATTATGGAAAAATTATTTTGAACTGGTTGATTATTGATTTCTACAGATTTAATTCTGTTTGGGTGAGTTTTTGGAAGAGAAAATTTATTTTCTACCGAAAACACGATTCTTTCCGAGAGATTTCTCCAAAGGTGAATTCTATAACTTAAAATCAGAATTTTTATGCATAAACATCACAGGGGGGGTGTGATTTGTACTTGTTATATTCTAAACTGGTTTTTGATTTGTTTTGATGAAAAATATTGGATTAAATAATATTTCTGCATATTTCTGCAATGACCGAAAAGTTTCGAAAAACAAAAGAATTCAAGGTTTTCGTGTTAGAACTTGGAAGTTGGAAAATTTTATTCTTGCATGGTCATATGGCTGCCAATTTGTATGAATAAGTATGCTAATATGATATTTGTTTTGTTTAGATGAAAAATAATGATTTGAATCATGTGTCTGTTTATCGCTGAAATGAACGAAACGCACGAAAAGCGCAGAAACTCATGATTTTTCACCTAAGCCTTTGAACTTGGAATTTTTTTTGTATAAACCCTATCTATGGCTGCCGATTCATGAAGGAATGTGTTCTAAACTAATATTTTCAATGATTGAATGAAAAATAATGGTTTAAACAACTTATTTGCATATTTCTGAAATGACCGAAAAATACCAAAAAAAAGAAAACTTATGGTTTTATACTCTATAATGCAAAAGGTTGAATTTTCATGTATAAACAACTCTAAGAGTGGCTGATTCTAATGGATTTAAATTCTAAAATGATTTTTGTTATGTTTACATAAAAAATCTTGGTTTAAACCATGTTTTTACATATTTCTGAAATAGACAAAAAGCACAAAAAGAAGAAGAATTTGGTTTTTACCTTGATCATGCATTTGGCCTACATAAACATTTTGTCCCAATGTTTATAAATTTTATGTGATGTGTTTTGATGATTATTGACTTGTATGTATGTATAATAAATGATAAAATTTCATGTCAGTCGAAGGTATGATCCTAGATAAGCTTAAATGCATATTGGTATACTTAAGGTATACTTAAGGTATCTTAATCCTATATTGTGGTTGGAATGCAAATGTGATTGGGGAATTTGGAAATAAATGTTATGATGACTTGATGATGAACATATGGTTATGAATTAATGAAGTTAAAAGGACCATAAGAGTTAAGCATGACGCTTGAAAGGTTAAATATTAAGTTGACATGTATGGAAGTGTAAATTGAACTAAGATAATTGATAAGTGAATTGATATTAAGGTAATGATATTGTGATGACCTTAAAAAGGTATTGATATGATTACAATGTGTTTTCATGTGAGCCTATAAGGCCTAAGTATGCAAGACTTTTAAGTCAACGTGATATGTGCAAGTGATGAGTATACCTATGAGTGAACTCTAATGTGTATGCTATATGTACATGGGTAGTTATGGGATAGGAGCATCATGAGTAAATAAATACTAAGTATTAAATCAAATATTATGTTAGAATTTGAGGAGCTTTAGAAGTGCAAAAGGGACTATGTGTAATAGGAGCAAAGGAACCCCAAGGTGAGTAAACATCGTATTCATTCTTCAAATGTGAGTAAACTCTATATTCTTGCTTCCAGTGTGAGTAAACACTATGTTCATGTTATAAGTGCAAGTAACATTTTGTTATGTTACAAATGTGTGGAAACATGTTATGTGAGCCTTGTGATCGTTGAAACCCAAGTTCTTTCTATTCTAAATATTATTATATGATTTCTTTAACAAGCTTGGGTTGCCAAGTGACACTTGGTCCAAAACCATTTTATTTATCCAATGAGAACTTCTTGTGATTAACTCCCCAACTTATATTCTTTCTGGAACTACACTATCATTGTATCTTTTGCTTGAAAGTTAAACCACTATTGTTATTGGAATACATGTTATTGATGCCTTATGTGATATTGATAATTGTGATTACCATTAGCTCTAGCTATGGTACCTTTTACCCTTTATGCAAAAATTCTCGTACTGATGCGAGTAATCATCGGCTATGTGCTTCTCGTACCAATGCGGGTAATCATCGGCTATGTGCTTCTCATACCGATGCGAGTAATCATCGGCTATGTGCTACTCGTACTGATGCAAGTAATCATCGGCTATATAATCCTCGTACAGATGTGAGTAATTATCGGCTATGTGTTCGAGTGATTATGGCAATAGCCTTCACTCTATGTGTTATGTGTTCGAGTGATTATGGCAATAGCCTTCACTCTATGTGTTCGAGTGATTATGGCAGTAGCCTTTACTCTATGTGTTATAAGTGTGATTTCTGCAAACCTTTCTAAATTGCAAACCATGAATCATGAGTTATAATTTATGAGCTATGGGCCCTTTCTAAGGGATATGTGTTATTGTACAACCCCTATTGTTTACTCATTGAGATCATCTATCTCACTCTTTTTTCCATGTGTGGTTCTGGGTGAGCAAATGTGAGGAGGCAAGGTGATGGCTCAAGCATTATACTTCGCTTGGGGAATTCCTTGTCCAAGTTATCAATAATACAATTTTTATGAAGTCTTGTCATTAGATGCTATAGGAATGTTGATTGATACTTATCGAGAATTGTGTTATTTTCCTTATGGATTTATATGTAATGATTTATTTTAAGTCTTCTGCAGTTATGGTATTTATCTAAATGTTTTAAATGAGTTAATGAAAGAGGTTCGGTAAGATCCTAGGCATGATTATTATATGTTAATGGGTTCTACGGGCGTGGGTGACCTTATGTCTCCCCATGTTCTAGGACTATCGTATCTCATAAGGTTGGGATGTGACAAAACATTACTATATCACGACCAGAATATGCAAAGGAAGAAGATAAATTACCGGTTGAAGAGGTCATGTGGGACGTAGCACCAGTATCTAACAGCCATGAATTGAGTGGTGGCTCCTGAAGTTGCATAGCATTATAAGCTTTAGCTGAAGTTTTAGAACCAGCAAAAAAAGATGGATGAGAGGAATTGGAACAAGATAATAAAGCACAATCACGAGCACTGTGATTAAAATCATTACAAAATTGACACTGAACGAGTGTAGAATAAGAAGGAAGGAAGGGACATGGACCAAGGATACCAGGCATGAATGATGGTTTAGGAGTATAAGAAGAGTAGGAAGGAGATGAATTAAAAGAAGGACGTTGGGAGTGATAACCAGAATTACGTCATTGTGGGTGATAATTATAATGATAATGTCCTCTACTGCTACCTCTACCCTAACCTCTACCACGAGGATAATGGTTTTGGTAACCATTAGAGTGACCATAATAAGCAGAGTTTGGATTTGAATTTGATTAAGGATAAGGGGAAGAAGACTGATTGGTGGCAATAAATGCAGTAGCAACTTCAGACTTAGATTGATGAAGTAATTTGGTAGATGAATCTCATAAAGGTAAAGATCAGTTCGAACATCAAGAAAGGATGGGAGAGGTCATTTGGATTGAAGATTAACAAGGACACTTTCATACTCATGGGGAGAACCATCAAGGATTTGTAATATCATATTAGTTTCAAAAAAATTATGACCAATAAAAATTAAGGAATCATAATATTTTTGAGTTTTTGAAGATACTCATCAATAAAGGAATTTCCTTTGGTAGTATTATAGAATTCAAATTTGAGTTGCAACAATCTAGAGTAGGCCTAGTCCTTAAGCAACTACTCTATAGACAACCAAGCTTGTCGAGCAGTAAGTTGGACGTTTGGTTTAAGAAGAGAATGAAGGATGTCAGAAGAAATAGTTGCTTGAATCCACGGTAGAACAAGAGCATCAATACGACGCAAAAGGAGATACGCAAGATTGGGAGAAGTAGAACCATCATCACTAGTGAGAGTTTGAGGAGGCCATTCACTAGAACCATCTATGAGATCATAAACATCGTATCTTGTAAAAATAGGGATGATTATGGATTGCCAAAGAAGATAATTTGTATAGGTGAGAATTTTGCTGACATAGTTTCGGATATTAGACACTCCGAAAGACGGATGAGAAGAAACAAAGGAAAACAATAGAAAAAAATAGGAGACAGCAGATGTAGTGGAAGAAGATCTAAGTGAACTAGTAGTAGCTGTGGAAGAAAAGAAAAAAGTTAGAAGAACAGCTCTGATACCATAAAGAATTTTTCAGAATGATTTTTCCACGTTACTGTGGAAAGCAAATCTTATTGATATTTATACAATATTTTTGCACAAGTACAATTACAATTGTAGATACCTATAAAATATAATTTAATAACAACATTAATAGTTGAATACAACACAAATACAAATATATTCTATCAAGAGATACTAGAGGGTGGATACTGGAGACTATTGGCAATAAAAAAATTTTGATGTCGTGTGACCGCGCAAGAAATGTGAGAGTGGGAATTGGAGAGTCGAAGAATTTTGGCCAGGTTATTTTGACTATTGGTTTTTTTTTTTTTTAATCAAAGTGACTCTTGGTTTGTTAGACAAGTGGAACAAATGAATAATGCTAGTATATTATTATTCACAACACATCTCTTTGCTATGCCTATCATATTCCGGTACATTATAATATTACTAGTTTTATATTTTCATTTTGTTGTCAACTAAAAATTTTTATTTTTTTATTATATTGAATTCCATGAACTGGGTACAAGATATAAAGATACAGGAAACTATTTTAGGAAGTTGTCTATACAATATTTACGGCTACAATCATGTTTGACCCTTGAGTGAAGGGATTCCTAAATTAGAGATTTCCATAATTGGTTCATTACGAGACTCACGCCAACACTCCCCCTCAAATTGGTGTGTAGATATCTCTAACACCTAACTTGTCAAGTGAGTCATTGAAGTTTCTACTGGAAACTGCTTTGATAAGAATGTCAGCTAACTGGTCTTCAGATTTAACGAAAGGGAATTGAATAATCTGCTCTTCCAAGTTTTGTTTGATGAAATGTCGGTCTATCTCCACATGCTTAGTGCGATCATGTTGAATTGGGTTGTGAGATATGTCAATGGCAGCTTTATTATCACAGAATAAATTCATTGCAGAATTAAGAGGAAACCCGACCTCTGTTAGCAACCTTCTAAGCCAAAGAAGCTCACATAGCCCTTTGGCCATGCCTCGAAACTTAGATTCAGCGCTAGACAATGCTACTACCTTCTGCTTTTTACTCCTCCATGTAACTAAGTTTCCTCCCACAAATGTGAAGTAGCCTGAAGTAGACTTTCTATCCAAGATATTCCCAGCCCAGTCCGCATCCGTGTACCCTTCAATATTCATATGACCGTTCTTGGAGAACATTAGTCCTTTTCCTGGTGATGACTTTAGATAGCGGAGAATTCTAACTACGGCACCCATATGGTCTTCACTTGGATTATGCATAAATTGGCTTACCACACTTACGGCGTAAGCAATATCTGGACGAGTGTGAGATAAGTAAATGAGCTTCCCCACTAGGCTTTGATACCTCACCTTATTGGTAGGCACTTGGTCCAAATATTCTCCAAGCCTATGATTCTGCACAATCGGAGTATCCGCGGGTTTGCACTCTAGTAATCCCACTTCCGTTAACAAGTCTAGTACATATTTTCATTGAGATAGAAATATGCCTTTTCTTAACCTCGCCACCTCTATTCCCAGAAAATACTTAAGCCCTCCCAAGTTCTTCATTTCAAATTCAGTAGACAATTGTTCTTGTAGCCTCGAGATCTCATCAGCGTCATCCCCCGTAATTATCATATCATCCACATAGACTATTAATACTGTCACCTTGCTTTGTCTATGTTTTAGGAAGAGAGTATGGTCAGAGTTGCTTTGGCGATAACCATACTTCTTCATAGCTGAGCTGAATCGGCCAAACCATGCTCGCGGTGACTATTTTAGCCCATACAATGCCCTTTCCAATTTATAAACAATTTTGGTTCCAGCTAATCCCGTATATCCTGGCGGAATATCCATGTATACCTCCTCGTCAAGGTTGCCGTGGAGGAAAGCATTCTTCACGTCAAGTTGATTTAGTGGCCAGTCCAAGTTTGCTGCGAGAGATAGTAAGACTCTAACGGTATTCAGTTTAGCTACTGGAGAGAAGGTTTCTGAGTAGTCTATACCATACGTTTGAGTAAAACCCTTTGCCACGAGTCTCGCCTTGTATCGGTCAATTGATCCATCAGCCTTGTATTTTATAGAGAACACCCATTTACATCCCACTGATTTTTTTCCTTCCGGTAATGGGACTAACTTCCAAGTATTATTTTTCTTTAAGGCTTCTAGTTTTTCTTACATTGCTTGTGCCCACTTTGGATCAAATAATGCCTCCTCAACATTACTGGGAATATGGCAGGAAGATAGTGTTTGAGTGAAAGTCTTGAGCGGCTTGGACAGACCTTGAGTAGACACGTAATTTGTAATTGGGTACTTGGACTTTCTTGCTTCTTCATCTGGGCTGTATCTGTTTGGTGGTTTCCCACGATTGTGTCTAAAAGGCAGCACATAACCAGTAAAGGAATCCAAGATATTAGCATATAATGGTATAGTAAGAGTGCTTACCTCAGGGACATTCTCGGGAGGAGGAGAGTCTTCGGGTACTGAGGAGTGAGGGGACTGAAAGTTCTCTGTATTTTCTGATTCTTCATTTTCAGCTTCTTCATTTCCAAATCCTTCATGCCTTAACTCGACATATGCAAACTCTGGAGATAACTCATGTGATTCAGCCTCTTTATTTCCAGTTCCATTTCTATTCCTATTCACAAGGGCCATCAACCAATTCGAGTCTTCCCCTGAAGGGAAGAATTGGGTAGCTGTGAAGAATAGTAATTTTTGGACTCAAGAAAAGTAACGTCCATGGTGATATAAGTTCGGTGGGTAGTAGGGTCATAACATTTGAAGCCTTCTTTATGTAAACCATAGCCCAAAAATAAGCACCGAACTGTACATGGGTCCAGTTTGGTACGTTGATTCTTATGGAGGTGGACAAAAGCAACACACCCGAAGATTCTAGGAGGAAGCATCAATATTGAAGGAAGGGATATATGAGCAGAGAGAACTTGGAGAGGGGTTTTAAAGTGTAAAGTTTTAGATGGCAGATGGTTTATTAAGTACACAGCAGTAGCTACTGCATCCCCCCAATGGCAACTTGGCACCATTGCTCCAAGGAGTAGAGCACGAGATGTTTCCAAAATATGCCGATTTTTTCTCTCAGCAACACCGTTTTGTTGTGGTGTTTAAGAGCATGAAGTCTCATGGAGGAGACCATGTTGTTGGAAATAGGCCTGAAATTTTTGGTTGATGAATTCGCCACCATTATCGGAATGAAGAATTTTTATCTTGGAAGAGAATTGAGTCTGAACCATGGCATGAAATGCTTGAAAAATGGTGAAGACTTCGTCTTTGGTTTTTAATTGATAAAGCCATGTCATTCGAGTACAATCATCGACAAAAATTATAAACCAACGATGACCAAAGGAAGTAGTGATCGGGGATGGTCCCCATACATCGGAGTGTATCAAGACAAATGGAGTATTTGTTTTATTTAAGCTAACTGGATAGGAAACTCATAGGCTTTTAGCCTTGATACATGTATCACATTTAAAGTCCACATTCTGCAAACGGGAAAATAAAGATGGAAGTAGATGCCGGAGATAGCCAAATGATGGGTGCCCCAAGCGCCTATGCCATAGCCAAATCTGTCGTTCATGGCTACTGGTTTAATGGTGCGTGTGATTTGCTCTACTTGAGCTGAAGTCGTCAAGGTAGTACAGTCCCCCCCTCTTAGTACCACGCCCAATAATCTCCTTGCTGAGAACATCCTGAAGAAGACAAAAAGTAGAGTATATCAATACAACACAATTAAGCTCTTCAGTAACTTGACTCACAGACATCAACTTGTTGGACAGAGATGGGACAAGAAGTGTGTGAGCAAGAGAGAGAGAGGGAGATAAGTGCACAGTTCCAGCCCCTGTGACTGGGTAAGTTGCCCCATTGGCATTGGCAATGCAAGTCCTCCGTGGCTGAGTTGTATTGCAGAAGTCATTTGGATCAAATGTCATATGATCTGTTGCTCCGGAGTCGATAATCCAGGCACCATTATTCCGAGTAGTAGAGTTGGAAAAAACTTGAGCACAATTACCTTGATCTGGGGTTGAGGTAAAAGGTGCAGTCACTGGAATAAGAGATAATTTAGATTCAGCTGTGGCCACCACTGCTCGTCCTAGCACGTCTTCAGTTGCCGGAGTATCTCGTTTCTTTCGGGCTTGAGTATATCAATACAACACAATTAAGCTCTTCAGTAACTTGACTCACAGACATCAACTTGTTGGATAGAGATGGGACAAGAAGTGTGTGAGCAAGAGAGAGAGAGGGAGATAAGTGCACAGTTCCAGCCCCTGTGACTGGGTAAGTTGCCCCATTGGCATTGGCAATGCAAGTCCTCTGTGGCTGAGTTGTATTGCAGAAGTCATTTGGATCAAATGTCATATGATCTGTTGCTCCGGAGTCGATAATCCAGGCACCATTATTCCGAGTAGTAGAGTTGGAAAAAACTTGAGCACAATTACCTTGATCTGGGGTTGAGGTAAAAGGTGCAGTCACTGGAATAAGAGATAATTTAGATTCAGCTGTGGCCACCGCTGCTCGTCCTGGCACGTCTTCAGTTGCCGGAGTATCTCATTTCTTTCGGGCTTGTAATTCATGCCACCAATCTAGGTAGCCATGTAATTTAAAACAGGTTTCCCGGGTATGTTTTGTACTCCCACAATGAGTGCACTTATTCCCATCAGAATGACCTTTGGATCGAGAGGAGGACCCAGACTTGGGTAAGTTTGTGACTGGCCAGATTTCATGCCTTTGATGGCCATAACAGAACCACTTGCTTCTGTTCCCGATATCATCACAGATTGTCGGTGATCTTCCCTTCGAACGTAAGCATATGCTTACTCAATTGAAGGGAAAGGTTTTTGGCGAAGAACATCACTCCGAACATGATCTAGTCGATCATCTAGTCCGTTAAGAAAAGTGTAGACTCGCTCCTCCTGTAAAATGGAGTTGTAGCTTTGTATGTCACTTGTACATTTCATTGGATTTGGTCAACGAAAATCGATTTCTCTCCACAAACCCTGTAGATCATTATAATATTTTTCTATAGATCCACCTGCTTGTTTCATTCGAAATACACGACGTCTGAGCTCGTATACCTGCGAGGTGTCAGTTCCATCAAAGTATGTTGTGGCAGCAGAATCCCATACCTGCTTAGCCGTTGGATAGCGAATAAAGTTCACGACCAAGGAATGGTCCATGGAGTTGATCAACTAGCTTTTCACCATGGCATTCTCAGTGCGCCACTTACGAAAGGAGGAATTGGTTTCTGGTGGTTGGGGATAGTCTCCATTGATGTATCCCAGTTTGTCTTTTCCTGAGATGTACATCTCAACAACCTGGGACCATAATCCGTCGTTGGAACCATCCAACTTAATGCTGATTGGAACCATTGGGGAATCAGTGATGGGAGAGGAAGAGGTTTGGACATTTGACAAAACCTCTGTCATTTTTTATGTTAGATTATCAAGGATGGTTTCGGTGGAGTCAGCCATGGAGACCGAGCAAAATCTTTATCCCTGCCTGATCAAAAAATAGGGAACCCAAGATCATGCTCTGATACCATGTTGTCAATTGAAACTTTTTATTTTTTTATTATATTGAATTCCATGACCTGGGTACAAGATATAGAGATACAGGAAACTATTTTAGGAAGCTGTCTATACAATATTTACGGCTACAATCATGTTTGACCCTTGAGTGAAGGGATTCCTAAATTAGAGATTTCCATAATTGGTTCATTACGAGACTCACGCCAACACATTTCACTTCGGGGGCTATGGCCCCCTTGCCTCCACAATGCTTCACCCATGTATATATATAGGAGAAACATTGATCTGCCTCTGTATATACATGAAGGGAAAGTAACTTTTTGAGCTAGTAAGTACACAAATATAACACTAAATATAACTAAAGAATATGTGGTTAACACCTTGACCCTAAAGAAAATAAAAGTAAATTCTGACAAAAATATATGCTTACATGGAAATCTACCTAGCTAGAGTTTGGTTGTTGTTAATTCAAATTTCATTAGAGAAAAAAAAAAGTTTAGGATTTTAACTTTTTTGATATCATAATATTTTCTTTTTATTAGAAAATAATATTTTAAAATTTGTCAATTTTTACATTTTTTTAAAATTATTTTACGTCAAAAGAATTATATTTTAAATTAGATTAAACAAGTTGCATAGTGATCGGATCAATAAGCCAAATTGATCATTCTGAATTGCACAATTTAAATTTAATTTTTTTTTAAATTACATTTAAATTTAAGTGGGATGTTTCACTACAAAAAAAATATAATTTACCGACTAAAAATTTTGTCGGTAAATTATGTTTTTTTAGTCAGTAATATATATAGCGACTATTTACCGACCAAAAAATTTAATTGGTATTTAACTTGTCGGTAACACAATTTACCCACTAAATATAAAACTATCTGTAATTACTAACTAAATTTTGGTAGGTAAATTATTTTTATATTGTCAGTAAAATAATTTATATTGTCAAAAAAAATTTTTTGGAGACAATTTACCGACTAAATTTTTAGTCGATAATCTATCAGTAAATTTTTATTTTTTTAAAAATATAAAAATAGTCGATAATTTTTTGGTAAAGTTTAAATAAATATTTTTTAAAAGTAAATATTTTATCGTTAATACGTCGGTAATTTTGTAAATTAATTTTTAAAAAATAAAACATTTTGTCGATAATTCATCGGTAAAATTTTTTTTTTTTAAAAAATACATATTCTTCAAAAAATAAGAATAATAATTTAAAAATTAAAATTTTTAGAGTGAACATGAAAATTAAGTAATAAAAGTTATAAAATAAATTAGGAAGCTTAAGGAATATAAAAAATGACTAAATTAAAAAACTAAATTAAAATTATATTTCAAGACTACAAAAAGAATGAAATGAAGCTAAAATTAAGAGAGAAAATAATAAGAGTAAAAAAGAAAAGGTAAGATAAATAATTTATTAAATTTATTTTTTGTTTACTAAATTTATATAAAAAATTTAATCAAAAAAATAAATTTAAGATAGCAAATAATTATTTTTTAAAAAATCACATTAACACTTTTTTATGCTATAAACAATTTAAGAAATATAAATAATAAATTATAAAAACTAAAAAATAAAAAAATTGAAATAAATTTAATAGATTTTTTGTATTGAAAGGTTTGAAATTTAAGAAATAAAATAGAAAAAAAATAGAATATGAAACAAAAAGTATATAAGTATTAAAGAGTATGAAAATATTAAGTGATGAAAAAAAAAAAGAAATAATTAAAAGAGAAAAAAAAAAAAGAAATTTTATTTGTGAGGAATGGAGAGAAGAAATTGAAAGAAAAATAAGAAAAAAGAAAGATAAGAAAAGGGAAAGAGAAGAAGTGTGGGAAAAAATGATGAGGATGAGCCATTTTATACTTTTTTTTTACGCAATTTACCGACTAATTACTGACTAAATTTTCGTCAGTAAATTTTTCAAATGAAAATTTGGAGGGAAATTTCCCTCCAAAATTTTCATTTACCGACAGATTACTGACTAAATTTCCGTCAGTAATTTATTTTTTATTTTTTAAAAATCAAATGAAAATTTGTAGGGAAATTTCCCTCCAAAATTTTTATTTACTAACAGATTATTTTGTTGGTAAATTAAAAAAAATTCTTTATAATTTATCGACTGAATTAGTCAGTAAATTTAGTGACAAAAATTTTTGTCGGTAAATAGGAAAGTTTTTAATTAAATCAAAGAAAATTTTGCTTTTTAATTTACCGATTAAAATTTTTTATCGGTAAATTAAAAAATATTTTGTTTTCCAAGTTACCAACTGAATAATGTTGTCGGTAAATTAGAAAACTTTTGTAATTGAATTAAAAAAAAAATTACTTTTGAAATTACCAACTAAAATTTTGGCTGTAAATTTACTGACCAAAATTTTAGTCGGTAATTTTAAAATTTTTTTCGGTAAATTAATAAATATTTTGTTTTCTAATATACCAATTGAAAAATTGGCCGATAAATTTACCGAAGAAATAATATTGTCGGTAAATTAAAAAACTTTTATAATTAAATTAAAGAAAATTGTGCGTTTTAATTTACCGACTAAAGTTTTGATCAGTAAAATTTACAGACCAAATTTTAGTCGGTAATTTCAAAATTTTTTTTGGTAAATTAAAAAATATTTTATTCTTTAATTTACCTACTGAAAAATTGGTTGGTAAATTTGCCGACGGAATAATATTGTCGGTAAATTAGAAAGTTTTTATAATTGAATTAAAAAAAATTTTGCCTTTTAATTTACCGACTAAACTTTTGGTTGGTAAATTTACCGACCAAAATTTTATTAGGTAATTATTTTAAAATTTTTTAATTTACCGACCAAAAATTTGGTCAGTAAATTTACCGACGGAATAATATTGTTGGTAAATTAGAGAGCTTTTATAATTGAATTAAAGAAAATTTTGCTTTTTAATTTATCGACTAAAATTTTTGTCAGTAAATTTACAGAAGAAAATTTTAGTGGATAAATTGTTGCTAATTTTTTGTACCATTTTTTTTACCTTATTTAGCGATAAAATTTGATAGTCGGTAATTTTTTGTTAGTAAACAGTCAATAGTTTATTGGTAATTAAAAAAAAAAAAATTTCATGTGTCGTCGGTATTTTGTCGGTAATTTAATAAATTTATCAACGAAATTATTTTTATCAATAAATTTTATCGGTAAACTGTGATTTTCTTGTAGTGTTTAGTTCGGGTCAAAATTTATCACCTCTAATTTTGATGTTAAGTTGAATTTTTACGCTAATCAAAAGTATCCTAATTGCCACGCTAGCCTTTAAAAAGAAATGAATTTTTCCTCCATAGCTATCAAAAGATTTGAGAATATGACTTCTTTCAATAATGGCTTTCTTGTTTGAGAAGGCAACCGAGCAAACAATGAAAAACGCAAAATGGTGCATAATTAATAATAAGGCAATTGTGAACATATCATTCATTAATTCCTTCGTACAGTTCGATTAATTCAAGGCTAATATACCAAGACTATACATAAAAGATTGTGATCTTCTCAGTAATTCTTAAGAAGATCTCTTCTGAAAAGAAAGAAACCTCCGTATATTTTTCTCTGTGCAGTCCACATAGTAGGAAAAAAAACATAGAATCATGGAAGCAAGGAAAGCACCATCAATCAAACATTCAAATTTGCTTAAAATTAATACAAATTAGGGCACACCACACTTGTTTTTTTTTTTTTTTTAACAAATAAATAAATAAATAAAGGTCTTGTCTCTTAATTTAGGAGTTTCAGTCTCTTTTAAGGCACCTCAACCTTATATATATATATATATATATATATATATATATATATATATATATATATATATATATATATATATATATATATATATACCTTGAAAAAAAAAACCTTATATATATATATACAGGAAGTGGGATCAGTGTAATTTTTCAGTAGTTGACAAGCAAAATCAATGACTATATGTTCAGAAACATGGACAATAAACATAGGATAATCACCGATCATTTTTTTTTCGTCATAATCAATTGATTGTCACCTTGCAACTGACGCAAAGCAGGCCGTCTGCTTCTGTCACTATCTCCACCATCTGGTTGTTACGATTATGATAATAAACAACTAAAAACTAATCATCATTGAGACTGTGTGTGTTTGACACTGAATTTGAAATTATTTTAATAAATTATTTTTAAACATTATAAAATTTGTAACTAAAATTTTTAAAATATTAGATTTTATCGCTTTTTCTAAATCATGATTCATTAAATGTAATTAAATTCTGTTAAAAATAAAAAATAATTTAAAACGCAATTTTAAAAAATAGATTAAAATTAATTCCAAAATACACATTTAATTAGCAGTTTTCCAATCCCGTATCGGCAAAAACAACTATTTGGCAGTGCCTAAAGCTACCACGTGGCATGTAGCCAAGATATTTATAAAGAAAATTTGAGTGAGTCTTTGGACGGCGGATACGTTGATTCATTGACGTAATCACATAATAATATTTGGAGTAAAAAAATATACTTTTTCTATTTTATAATAATAGATTTATTTTTTTATTCTAAAATATAGTACATTTTTAAGGCTATAATTTATATGTTAATTTTCTATTATATTTTTATGTATTTTGCATTGTTATCAAACAAATATTATTAAATGTGGTAATTAAAAAATTACAATAAAAAAAGTTATCTAATATTAATTAGGAGTATTACAGGAAAAAAGTATTATTTTAACTATAAAAACTATATTTTTTTAATTTATGTTAAATTAACTATTAGTCTATTATTATATGATTGAGATGGTAGTATTTTTCATTAGGCAAAAAAAAATATAAGATTCATATTAATCAAATTTCTTTTTATTTATTAGTTTGGATGTATTCCTTCTGTCCTATAATAATAAGTTTATTTTTCTTTTTTGCCATTCCTAAAAAATAATCCATTTTCCTTTTTAAAATTATAATTCATTTTTTAATTTTTTATTATAATCTTATTTATTTTGCATTGTTATCAAGCAAATATTATTAAATGTGGATGCTGCAGAACAGAGAATTTTAAGAATAATTTATGCATTGAACATGATTATGATGTACAAAGAGAGCTCTATGTATAGAGTTACAAAAGAATATGTATGGAAAGAGAATATAAAAGAAAAATTACATGCATTATTATGTGCATGATTGTAGGCTAGATTGCATGTATAATTATGTGCCAATTATATTCTATACATTAACATCCCACCTCAATTTAAGGATAGTGAGGAAGCAATCATTTGAAATTTGCTAACAAGATCATGAAAGCGATTAGGAGAATGGGTTTTAGTGAAGATGTCAGCAGTTTGATCAATAAATGAGATAGATATACCAGCTTAATAGTTCCTTGGAGAATATGATGACGCACAAAGTGATTGTCATTCTCAATGTGTTTGGTACGCTCGTGAAAGACATCATTATGAGCAATCTAAATAGCATTACAATTGTCACATTATAATATAGCAGGGGATGAATGCTTAATGCCCATATCATGAGAAGTCGTTGTAGCTAGATTAATTCAGAAGCAGTGTTAGCAAGAGCTCGGTACTCAGCTTTAGTACTAGACTGAGATACTACAGTCTACTTCTTACTGTGCCAAGAGATGAGAGAATCACCAAGGAAGAAGTAATAGCCAGTGGTAGATCGACAATTAGTAGGATCTCTAGCCCAATCAGTGTCAGAGTAGACTTGTAATTCCAGGGAAGAGGAGTTGGAGAAGTGTAAACCATGGAACAAAGTACCTTTGACATATCTAAGGATACGAAGTACAGCTGCAAAATGAGTGAAGTGAGGAGCAGACATGAACTAACTAACTATATGAACTACATAAGCAATATCAGGATGAGTGACAATGAGATTCACAAGAGTACCAACTAGTTGTTGATAGAGAGTGCCATCATTAAGAGGAGTACCATCTGTGGCTGTAAAATGAGCATTAGCTTCAATTAGAGTGCTAATAATTTTCTCATCTATGATTCCAGCACAAGAAATAAGATCTATAACATATCTGGCTTAGGACAAATAGTATCCAATGGAATCATATGAGACTTCAACGCTAAGAAAATAACTGAATTGTCCCAAATCCTTCATCTCAAACTGCTTGCTCATAAACAACTTAAGATCATTGATGCCTTACAAATCATTGCCAGTTATTATCATATCATCAACATAAAGAAGTAATAGAATACATTCTTTAGTGGTTTGTTAAACGAACAAAGCATGGTCATAGGAATTGGATTGAAAACCAATCTATCCAATAGTAGAGATAAATTTTGTAAACCAAGCGCGAGGGGCTTGTTTTAATCCATAAAGAGCTTTCCAAAGTTGACAAATCGTATTTAGAGGATGGTCATAGCCAGGAGGAGGTTGCATATAAACTTCTTTAGCAAGATACCATTGAGAAAAGCATTCTTCACATCCATTTGAAATAATTTCCATTGTTTGATAATGGCAATGGATAGAAGACTGCAAATAGAGGTGATACAAGCCATTGGTGCAAATGTTTCTTTACAATCAATGCCACATTCCTATGTAAAACCTTTTGCAACAAGCCTTGCCTTGTAATGTTCCACTGAACATCTGCTCAAGTCTTAATTTTGTAGACCCATTTGCAACCAATAATAGACTTCTCAGGAGGTAAGTCCACTATATCCCATGTATGGGTATTTGTAAGAGCCTGAAGTTCTTTCGCCGTTGCTTTCTATGAGAGAGGGTTAATTCTAGCCTTTCGATAAATTCATATAAGAAAACAATGGTAGAATAATAATGATAATTATGAAGAGTACATGGGGTTGCCTTACACGAGTACTACGACGAGGAGAGGATTGAACAAGTGATAAACCAGATGAGGATGAAGGAGCAATCGATGTTAAATAGTCAGGATCCTAGGGTGATGATGAATCATTAGAAGTAAGTGTAGGTCAGCCGATACCGTCTAAGCTAGACTATCTTGCAAAAGATTCATCAGGAAAAATAATAAAGGGATCTATTAGAAAGGCAGAAGAAATAGTCTGAACCTTAAAGGATGAGAGACTAGAAAACATTTTATGTTCCTAGAAAGTAACATGATGAGAAATGCAAAGACATTGAGAAAAAGGATCCCAACAATGATAGCCTTTATGTTCAATCCCATACCCTAAAAAACAATATAATATTGCCCTGGGTTCTAATTTGGTGAGTTCATGAGGCTAAAGAAGAATAAACATGCACTACCAAAGGCACAAAGGGATTGATAGTTAGGTGTATGACTATACAAACATTCATAAGGGGAAACATTACTGTGAACCATCAAATTTGCACCCTTAGGATCCGAGTGCAATTTGATACTTACTAAGATTAATACGCTACGCAGAGCCCGTACGGTCGTCCTACTAGCTGTTTAGCAGGCAGAGGTTAAGGGGGTGTGAACCCTCAAAATTACACCTCTAAATGACCATCTTTCAGTTACGAACCCGCAGGATCAAACCAAGCTCGAATCAGAACTGAAACAAGCCCAAAACGGATAAAAGCAGGTCAAACTGCGCGAGAAGCATGCTTGAGAAGGCAGCATGCATTTCGTGCCGCCGGTAGGCCAGCACTCCTGTCGTGCCGCCATGGGCGGCACTGAATTAGTGCCAGCATCTAGGCGGCATGCCTGCCGTGCCACCCGGACGGCCGGCGCATCGCCAGTGCTGCCCGTGCCACCAGCGACGCGCCAACGCCACCGTCTGTACCGCCAAAACCCCCTCTGGCAGCTCTATAAATAGAGCCACCTTTAAGCTCATTTGGACACACTGACATGAATTTCAAGGCATTCCAACACATTCCAAGGCAGAATTCCTCTCTTTAAACGAACACACTTGTTGCTTTTAGATCTAGATTCCAAGTTTCTTTTGAATTCAAAGTGGAGTTGAGATCTAGAGCAAAGCTCGTTCCATTCGTTCGAAAGTCAAGAAAAACAAAGGTATAATCCCTTTTTTATTTTTAAAATTCTAAATTCAGATCTAAAATTCTCTTTAAGTCTAAAACTGAAAAGATCTAAAAACTTATTAATTTAAGAATTAGAATTAAGTTAATAAGCAAACCAACACATTTTTAAAACCCCTCCTTCGTAAGAAGAGAGAACTGCGTGGGGTTTGATTCTTTTTCGATAGGATACATAGGCTGCCATTCTGAAAGGCATCAACTCCAAAATCTTTTTATCAATATTGTTTTCCTTTTTACTTTGATTTATTTGTATTAATCTTTTGTTTATGATTTTATTTTCAGTTTATTTGGAGAATGTGTGCTTTTCCTAGTACCCATAAGGGCTAGAGGAAAGATCCTCTTTATTTCAATTATTTTGATATTGTAATAATTAAATAGGATTTATCTTGCTTATTTATTATCATTCCATCTCATCATATATATATATATATATATATATATATATATATATATATATATATATATATATATATATATATATATATATATATATATATATATATATATATATATATATATATATATATATATATATATATATATATATATATATATATATATATATATATATATATATATATATATATGTTTCATTCATCATCATATTCCTGTTCATGCATACACAAAAATTTCTTTTTTTTTTAAGAGTTATTTTGCATTTTTAGCCAAACTAAAGAAAATAATATTTTTTTAATTGTGTAATTATCAAAACCTGATCCCCGAGCCCTCATTGGTCACTCGCGAATTGGTGCATTTTCCATTGAGATAAAGTCAAATTATTTTTGGAGTCAATTATGTTGGGTTTTCTTTAATTTTCCCAATTAAAATAAATAAATTAAAGTAGTGACTCCCTTTCACAATTTTCAAATCACAAAAAATAATTTTCTGAACTCACGGCGAGTTCCAATTGTGTAATTTCTCCCAAAGGGCATTTCGATTCCTCGGCGGATCGGACCAGTACTTGGGCGAGGCCTCACAGTTGGCGACTCCACTAGGGAAACTTTATCTTTTTCAAATAAAAGATAAAGTGGATTACTTTTGGTATAATACCGAGTTTGGCTTTAAATACAAAATAGCTCTTTCATGCATCACTACATCGGACTCCTTATCCAAAAACCCTAGCTTTCTAGGAAAATAAAGGATAGAAAGTATCATCGAGTGGGCAACCTTCCTTAGGTCTGCTTGCCAATAGTGAAATCATCAAGCCCACGATGTATCCTCTAATCCTTTTACAGGTATAACGAGTATGCACATACCATTGGACCCATGCAAGGCTCATTATCTCACATGTGATTAGGTATATCGCATCTCTAGTGTGATGGGTTCCCTTCAAACCACCCTAACCCTTTCATGTAATGACTCATAGAACATTTCCTTTAGGATTGTATGTATCATAATACTGAAACTTGGTATGTCATTATCATGAAACCTTTTCTATTTATGCATAGATGCATGCATGCATAAACCTTACAAAGTTAGAGAGTTTTAATTTCACTCAAACACTGCTAGTCCCAATCTTAAACCCATGTCAACCCATGGTCCCAATCAAGAGCTGATATATTCTATGATCTTTATTCCATACCTAAGCAAGAAACTGACCCAGCTTTATCTCTTTATCCCAAAGGTTGACAAGATGTCTATTGTCAAAGAAGAGACCACTACTACTAGAGCTAATCAAATCTTTAATGAGCTTTTTGCCAAACTCTCTAAACACCAAGAGACCATCATGAAGAGGCAAGAGGCCCTTTTCCAAGACATGCTAAAGGCTCAAAGTAGGGCTATCATGGAGGATGTCTGTGCCATGTTAGAACAGACCACCCTGGCTCAAAACCCCACTGACCCGAAATCATTCAAATTCGACCCCAAACCTACCTTTTATCCTGTCTATGGATCCACTTTCAGAGTTGAATCCAGAGACAAATAACCTACAAATACTGATATTATTCCACCTCTGCCAATCCCATCACTCGAGTTCCTAAAAAATAACTCACCAACAAATATCACTTCTGCCTCCACTTCCCAACCCACGGATCCTTTCCAAGGGAAGGAAGTTAATCCTGAGATAAAGGCCTACATGGAAAAGATGGAGCGCATGGAAAAGATGTTGTTGGGAATGAAAAAGAAAGAGGATTTGGTTGATATGAAATCCTTAAGCTTGTTCCCTTATGCAAGGGTTCCTCCCAAATTTAGGATGCCTAAGTTTGACAAATTTGATGGGACTACCTGCCCCAAGACCCACCTCAAAGTATATGTGGGAGCCATGCATCCATTGGGTGTGGATAATCAACTCCTAGCCTAATTATTTCAATAGTCACTAACCAGTACAGTGGTAAAGTGGTTTGTAGATTTGGATGTCACCAAGAAACGGACTTTGGATGACATCTACAATATTTTTGTTCAACAGTATCATTACAACATCGAGGTTGATGTAACCAAAAGAGACCTCGAGACCACCAAACAGTATGCAAAAGAATCCTTCTCCTCATTCCTTACGAGGTGGAGGAAGAAGGCTTCTCAGATGGTAAACCGGCCTCCTGAAAATGAACAAATTGACATAATTGTCAAGAATCTCTTGCCAGTTTACCAAGAAAGGCTACAGACTCAATACTTGCCTTCCTTTAAGGCCCTTATTGCCACTGCTTCAAAAATTGAAGACTTGATTCAGAGTGGTCAGATTAAAGAAGACACTACATCAGGGTTAAGGTATAAGAAGCCCACTCATCAGGGTAATGTCACTTCCTTAACAAATCAAAAAGGGAAGGAAGTTAATGCTCTGACTATCAAGAAGCCTATCCGAATTGAAAAGAGACAGTTTTCTTATCTTAAGTGTGTGCCTATGAGTATCATCCTAAAGAAGCTACTTGAGGGACACATGGTGAAACTCTTTGAGCTAAAACCAGTCCCTAATCCACTTCCCAAAAATTACAACCCACATGAGAGGTGTGATTATCATCAAGGACCTGGGCACAAAACAGATGCATGCAAGGCCTTTAGACACATAATTCAGGACCTTATTGACTTCAATGACCTGATACCACCAAAAGCCTGACCCAACATCAATACCAACCCTTTACCCAACCACACAGTCAATGCCATAAACAATCACGAGGGAGTTGACCCCGTCTCCTTAATAGAGTCAAGCCCCGATTATTGCTGTGTCTTGGACCTCACTAACCTAGTTGAGGAGATTGATGCCATCACCAGAAGTGGCAGAGTTATCCAAAACCAACCAAGCCCAAACACTCAACCTATTCAACCCATACCTGCACCTGCCGATAAATTGAAAGGGATTCTTGAACCATATGAAGATCCCATTCTTAAACAACTTAAGAAAACACAAGCCAACATCTCAATTTGGAGTTTGATCTAGTCTTCATATCCTCACTGCCAAGCTCTTTGCAAGGCATTGAATCAATGCCAAGCTCAAATTGACATCACACCAGAGAACCTTGTTGCTTCTATTACCTTTGCTGCTAAAAGGGTGTCTATCACTTTTGGAGAAACTGACATTCCAGAAGGAGATCCTAACCACAACAATGCCCTTTACATCACAGTGGTAATGCAGGGAAAGACTGTGCCAATGGTTCTTATTGATAATGGTTCAGCCTTAAATATATGCCCTCTGAAAGTAGCAAGCTGCTTGGGATTAGAGGTTACTGATTTTACCCCTTCGGATCATATTGTAAGGGCGTATGACAATACCAAGAGGGAAGTCCTTAGGGTAGCCATCATCGATGTAACTATTGGGCTAACATCTTTCACCATACCATTTCAAGTGATTGATGTACCTTCTTGTTTTAACCTACTACTTGGAAGGCCCCGGATTCACCAAGCAAAGGCTATCCCTTCCTCTCTACACTAGAAAGTCAAGTTTCCTTTCAGAAATGGGGTCGTGACTGTTAAAGGAGACATACATGAAAGACCGGACATTCCAAGCTCTGTTCCTATTCTTGAGATTCAGCTTGAACTGTCCTCTTATCCACTTTCAGGATTCTCCTTCATTCAGTACATTGAGGGTGAAGAGGGTAAAGAATTCGTGCCCTTTGAGTTTGACCCCTTCAGGAATATTGTTGTTGCTAACATGCTCCGCAAAATGAATTACTTTCCTAGTCTAGGTTTGGGAAGAAGCCAACAGGGCTTGAAGTCTTTTCTAGACTATCCAGTTGCAACTCCATCATTTGGGCTAGGGTATGAGCCCACTGATGAGGATCTGGAAGAAATGGAAAATTGGGCCAAAGACAGAATAGCTGCCCTTAAAAGAGGTGAGGTTTATAACTAGCTTATGCGCCCTTACTTCAAAACTCTAAATGGCTATTTTGTAAAGGAAGGCGACACAATTCCTTACTGTAACTTTCTTGAGCCTTGGGTCTGCTCCATTACCGAAAAATTGATCCCTGGGTTTGAAATCTTTTCTGATGTCAGGCTTGAGATAGAAAACTATGAGCCAATCTACATGCTCAGTCAGGATTGGGAAGAGAACATGGAGGCTAGTCTTTTTGATGAAGTGTTCATGCTCACTGTTGAGGAGGAGAAAACTGACCCTTCCATCTTAATCCAGCCCACCGAGACCGAGCTGCAAAATTGGTCCTTTGAGGAGAGCCTTTTCAGTCCATCTGAACCAGAGTCTATACCAGAGTCTCAACCTAAATCTGAGTCTCAATCTGAGATAGACTCATCTTCTGAATCTAAGTCTGTCTCTTTTATTTCTTCTGTTGATAATGTAACTGACCTTGAGGGTCCAACTTTTCAATTTGGTGTAAATTGGGACATATCCCCATTTGAAATGAATAAAAATCATACTCTTTCCTCTTACGACTCTGTGTCTCCATTTTTCTTTGATGTTCCAACTTTTAAATCTGACTTAAATAAGACATCAAGTAAAAATGAAATAAATAAAATAAAAGATGACACAATTAAAGAGCCCATCAATGCTGGCACTCATGACATGCCAAAAATTACATTCATTGCATCTGCATGCATAAGCAGGGATCACATTGAAAAGATGATCAGAGAATTTCAAGACTGTTTTGCATGGCAACCAAAAGACATGAAAGGGTTGGATCTAAGCATAGGAGTTCATAAAATCCCAGTTTATCCAGGTGCTAAGCCTGTCAAGCAGAAGTTGAGAAGACTCAAGACAGAATTGTCTTTACCAATCAAAGAAGAAATTGCCAAGCTACTGGACCACAACTTCATTGAGCCCATCAATTATCCATCCTAGCTTGCTAACATTGTGCTGGTTCCCAAGAAAGATGGCAAAGTCAGAATGTGTGTGGATTACAGGGATCTGAATAAAGCCTATCCCAAGGATGATTTTCCCTTGCCTCACATTGATTTGTTAGTAGACTGCATGGCAGGTTCTGAATTGGTTTCCTTAACCGACTTGGCTGCAGGGTATAATAAGATAATAGTTCATCCTCCTGACAAAGAGAAGATAGCATTCATTACTGAATGGGGCACTTATTGTTACCGGGTCATGCCATTTGGGCTTAAAAATGCTGGGGCAACCTACCAAAGGATGGCAACTACTATTTTCCATGACATGATGCATAAAGAAATTGAAGTTTATGTGGATGACATGGTAATCAAAGGCACCACTGTTGAAGAACATTCAGAGGCACTAAGGCAATTCTTCCTTAGACTTCGCTAGTATAATCTCAAGCTCAATCCCACCAAATGTGTCTTTGGAGCCTCATCTGAAGTATTCCTAGGCCACATGGTCAGCAAGAAGGGTATAGAAGTGGACCCTGCTAAGTCAAAGGCAATTCTGGAAATGTCAACTCTAAAAATAGAAAAGGAGATCAGAGGTTTCCTTGGATGGCTACAATACATTAGTCGATTCATCAATCAGTTGGCTGATGTATGTGGTCCCATCTTCAAGCTACTTAGAAAAGAAGCCTCTAAGCAGTGGAATGATGACTGTCAAAAAGCTTTTGACCAGATCAAGCAGTACTTACTAAACTCATTAGTACTACAGCCACCAAGGTTTGAAAGGCCTTTGTTGCTTTATCTATTAGTAACCGATGAAGCAATGGGGGCAATGCTTGCCCAAAATGCTCCTGACTCCAGCAAGGAAAATGCCATCTATTACTTGAGCAAAAGGATGCTGTCTCATGAGCTCAAGTACAGTTTTACAGAAAAGTTGTGTCTTGCTTTGGTATGGGTCTGCCACAAGCTGCAACACTACCTTTGCTCCTTTACAACTCATGTTCTTGCTGACAAGAGCCCTTTGAAATTTCTTATGGAGAAGCCGGTTATTGATAGTAAAATGGCAAGGTGGATGGCTGTATTAGCTACATATGATTTGAAATATATACAATAGAAAGCAGTCAAGGGTAGCATAATAGCTGATCAGTTAGCTGCAGCTCCAGTAGATGATCATTGGGTCGAGCCTGAATTTCTTGATGAAGACATCCTGACAATTGACAGTGAAGTATGGAAGTTCTACTTTGATGGGGCATCTAACAACAAAGGGTATGGTGCTGGCATTGTGTTCATTACACTGAGTGGGGAAAACCTACCCATAGCCATCAAATTAAACTTCGAGGTAGCAAATAATGAAGCAGAGTATGAGGCATGCATATGCAATCTTGAAGCAGCAATAAGACTCAGAATCAAGTGCTTTGAGATTTATGGGATTCGAATTTGATAGTCTCCTAAGCCTTGGGGAAGTGGAAGATCAGAGAAGAGCATTTGGTTCCTTACTATAAACGCCTAAATGAACTAGCAGCCAGTTTTCATGAACTGTCTTTCCATTATCTTCTAAGAATGAAGAACAGATTTGCTAATGCCTTGGCAACACTCGCCTCAATGCTTGATATAAGCGACGGCTTCATAATTAGACCTGTTACAATTGAAGTTAAGTATGAGCCAGGTTGTGTAGCTCATTGTTTGAATATTCAAGTGGCTGATAGCAAACCATGGTTTTGGGATATCTTCAATTACATCAAGAATGGACTCTATCTTGAAAGGGCCTCTAAAACAGAAAAGAGGACTTTAAGACAATTGTCCAAGGGTTTCATTCCAAATGAGGAAGTACTCTACAAATGGGTTTGGGATAACATCCATCTGAGATGTGTCACTAAAGCAGAAGCCCAACAAATCATGGAACAGATGCATGGTGGCAACGAAGGACCACACATGAACGAAATTGCTCTAGCCCGCAATATCATGAATCAGGGTTACTTCTGGCTTACTATGAACCAAGACTGCACAAGATATGTTCAAAAGTGCCATAAGTGTCAGATCTATGCTAAACTTCAAAAGAAGCCTCCTGTACCTCTATCTCCTATTGTCACGCCTTGGCCATTTGCAACTTGGGGCCTGGATGTCATTAGCAAGATAAGCCCGAAGTCTTCCAGCAAGCATGAATTCATTCTAGTGGCTATTAACTATTTCTTTAAATGGGTTAAAGCTGCACCTTACCAGACATTGGACTCCAAACGAGTAGCCCAGTTTATTCATACCAACATCCTTTGTAGGTACGGAGTCCCTTTTGAGATCATCATTGATAATGGGTCTCACTTCCAAAAGGAGGTTGCTCTGCTATTAAAGAAGGAGAAAATTCAACACCACAAGTCTTCTCTGTACAGACCTCAAACAAACGGCGCAGTTGAAGTCGCAAACAAGACTCTTAAGAGTATACTGTAGAAGATGGCTGACAACCATAAGGATTGGCACCTACATTTGCCATATGCCTTATGGGGATACAAAACAATAGTACGTAATCCAATAGGTGCTACACTTTACTCTTTGGTGTACAGGATGGAAGCTGTCCTACCAATCGAGGTAGAAGTCAAGTCAGCTCGCATTTTGAGGGAGAGTCAATTGGACAAAGTGGAATGGGCGAAAGGCTACCACAACCAACTTCTTGCCATCGATGAAAAGAGAATGGATGCCTTATATCAGATGTAAGGTTATCAACAGAAACTGGCTCAACACTTTGATAAGAGAGTCAGGGACAGAGGATTATAAGAGGGTCACCTTGTCTTGAAAGAAATAAGGGCACTTGTTCATGATCCAAGGGGAAAATTCATACCTAATTGGAGTGGTCCATTTGTGATCAAGAAAATCTTATCCGGAGGAGCAGCAATCCTGACAGACTTGGATGGCATAGAATTTGCTAGCCCATGCAACCTAGATCAAGTTAAGAGATACTTTGCATAAGCATCCTTGTAAGTCATGCATAACATTTGCAATCATTGTAAAATCATGCTCTGCATTCACATCTTTCTTCAAAGTTAGAACTATGCGGACCTGATTCTCCATAAAGAGGAAAAAATAATAAAAATCATGAATCATTGTAAGGAGATACGTAGGCAGCCCATGTGGGTTCGGTCCAATTCATCAAATAAAATTTTCATTTTCACATTCACTCGGATCTTAATTGTGTCACAAAAAAATGAAATGAAAAACAAGCTCACTAAGTTAAAAACCCGAAAGGGCAGATTAGGCAAAAGTTAGAGCAACAAAAGAGATGAAAAAATGAATGATGTCTTATTTTGTCTTATTTAAACTTTTGGAACATTAAAAGAAAATAAAGACATGGTCAAAATTTGTCCTAAACTAAAACAGTAATCATGACTCTTGCTCTATCTCCTCGAGTATAGCAGTCCTCCTAGCCTTCTCTGATTTTCGCGAGTTGGCTATCCACCACTCAATATACTGCATGGATTTACCACTTTGGTCAGCAGGGTGAACAGCATGAAAACCCCTTACCCGTCCATTTCTGACAGCTCGAGCAACAATCTCGGTAATCAAAATAGATTCAAACAGAGCGCCATCTGGGGGCACACCCTGACTGTGTCCCATTTGGCTCATAACCCTAGTAGCTTGATAAAAGGTCACTATCCTCAACCCTAGCAGGTAGACCATCTTGTAGCCAAAGCTCATGGTCATGAATCTTCTGATCTTGTACCATTCACACCTCTATAGCAGGTCATCAGAATCCAGCTCCATCAACCATTTTATCCATTCTTTCTCAAAATTATGTTTTATCACAATGGTCCGAGTTCTATACCATGAAGCAGAATAATCCACCTTGGTAAGAGGTCCCACTATCCGGAGATGATCTCTTAGCCAAATCTGAAAAGTGCAAAAGCGATATGCATAAAAAAAACATAGAAAGCAGTTAAACTGAAATACAAAAGCCAGAGCTCAACCTGAAGAATAATAGGGCTAATTGACCACGGGCCATCAAAAGTGCAAGACCTGTCTAGACTCATGATGGTCTCAGCCAGCACTATAGCTACAATAGATCTCCCTTCCTCCATTTGCGAAATCAGTTCAGTGACTTTAGCATCTCCCCAACCAATAGGGCTCACAAAAATGTATCCAGCAGTCAGATAGAAGGATAGAGCCCGCATCCTCAAATGAAACCATCCATCATCCTCAAAATCCTTAGGATCATAGAATTCTGCTATCACAGCAGTCATATCAACCTAGTCATTCACTACCATGGGACTAGCAACCTTTGTACTTAAGTCAAAAAGTCCCTTGAAAGAGTTAAAATATCCTACTTTCTCAACAGGGGTAGCCAGCATAGCTTTTGGATCATATCCGAGCAGCACAGAAAACTCATCGAATGTAGGACACATCTCCTCCATAGATGCCCCAAATCTGAAGACATGGGCAGTTGGATCCCAAAAGCGCAAGCAGGCACGCAGAAATTCCTAATCAACCTTTATGCCTCTTAGGGTGGGTATAGTGCTTACCCCATACTTTCCCAAGTTAATTCTCTCCACTTTGGTAAGGTTCTTGCACCATAAGAACATTGCATGGCTGAAATAGGGCTCCATTGTGAGGAATAAAAAATAAATAAAAATTGATGGAGAGCAAAAAGTGATTGAAAATGACTTTTGGAGGCACAAAATTGATGGTACGGACTGAGAAATGGACAAACACTATTTAAATAGGCAAATTTTTGGCTTGCCAGATGTGCCGCCTGTACCAGCGGCACGACAACCGTGCCGCCCACCGCCTCTTCTCTGCCTCCTTACGCCTCTTTTCCTCAAAACAATTTTTACATGATTTCTCAAGATTTTGGGCTAAAATAATTCATTTTTCTCAAAATCGAGTAGAAAATGAGAGAAAAAACGTAAGGTATAGTGCGATGGAATCCCTATTCAGCCAAATATCTGCATTCATACCATGCACCCATCTCATTTAAATCATGCATAAAGTCATACATATCATACAATGTCATATAAGCATAAAAGTGCATATATTCAAAATATCATGCATACATCCATCATACTCCGTACATGTATACATGAAAAGAGCAAAAGCTAACAAAACAGGTCTCTAGCAACTGTGCCTGGGTCTGCGGCGTCCTCGCCTGGACATATCATGCTCGTGACTATCCTCCGACATATCCCTGTCGTGCAGAAAGGAGGTCAAAGCAAATGCATATCGGCCCAAGAGATCATAGTGATAGCGAACAAACTCCATGGGAACCTGGGGAAGAAAGGAAAATATATGAGAATCACTACAAGGTAGACAAACAAAAGGCTAAAAGTTTCAGCTGTGCAAAATGTTTACCTCTGTGACAGTCTCAGGGATAGTAGGGAAGAAGGCTGGACGATCATCAAGAAGATGGTAACGTCATGATCGACCATCACAAGAAAAATAATCCAGATGAGCTGGCAAACGGACAAGACCAGCAGGCAAGGGAATCAAATCAGTCGGACCTCCCACTGAAGCATCTAGAGCTGGAGCTGGAGCTGAGCCACTAGCCCCTGAAGGACCAATCCTAGAAGGATTAGCTGCAAAACCTGAAGGGCTAGCCATAACACTTGAAGGTCCAACCCTCAGACCTATGCTGCCAACCGGAATAGTACCGCTAGTCCGTGGAGAGAAGAAGCTCCCAACTCTAGAGGGAGGACCTCAGGAAGACGCTGAACTAGATCCCCTATGTGACGGTCTCCATAATCTATCCAAAGGAGGTGTGCCCAACATCAGGGATGCCTCGCAGAACTCATCATAGTCTAGATCAGGCAACAGAAAATCTATATAGGAAACTCCAGCAGCCTAATCATCCTCTCCCAGGATAGCCAGCCTAAACCTCATGTCTAGCGGAGGGGGTTGTGGCATAACTCTCTCTCCTATAACCTGTGCCCTTACCCTCTCTTCTAAATAGAACATCCTCAAAGACTCACAGCGGAGCAAGAGTCGATAAGAGGACAAGTCCATGCTAGGCCTGATCCGTTTAGAAATCCACTCTTCGAACCTAATAAATGGTGACCATCTCACCTGCAAACGGATTGCAATATTTCGGGTTAAGATCAACAAAGAAATACCTAGTCTACGGTCACAGTAACAAAGATCTGTCTGCAATGATCAAAGGGCCGCACCATGAAGGAAGGTCTGTTGGATGCCCTCCAAATGTGTCTTTAAGGAGAGTCAATAGCAGTAGGCTCTCTCAGCGATGGAGCCAGCATTGAAAAGTGCTCATAAGCCCAGTACTGCAAAAAAAATACAATTCTGTCAGTCACTAGGCAGATATCAGATAACAGAATACTAGAGTGTAATACTCACCTCAAGCACAATGGAGGTGCCACCATGGCCGCAAAGCATGCCATGGGAAATGTTGCACAGCTTATGGTACATAGCACAAAAGGTTGCACCTCCCCAATCAAACTCTCCAATCTCATCCAGATTCTCCAAGGATCGCAGGATATTTAAATTTATGCAGTCCTTGTTGTTATGCAGAAAAGTACAGCTCAAGATAATCAAGGCGCAAAGTCTAGCACCTTGATCAACACCATATTGACCAGGAGTCTGACCTATGGTCATCAAAGCCAAGAGCGTGGGACATTGAGGTTCCCACGAGGGGGATCAACCCCAATAAGAGCGGTCATCTCTACAGAAGAGCGCTCGATCTATGAAGAATAAAACTCAAGAGGATGAGATCTGAAATGCATACCAGTAAGCATGCTCCACTCGAAGGGAGTGACTGTCATCTCACCGCAGGAAAGGTGGAATGTGTTTGTAGTATCCCACCAACGCTCTACCAGTGCTCGGACCACAATGGTGTTAACCGGCTGCTTGACATCCAGCTCTAGCCACCCGAGCAAGCCAGATGGCTCGAGGCGCAGATGGATAGCCTCCTGATTATTCAGATAAATGCGGACCAGCTTCATGACACTACGGCCACCCCTAGGCCTCAATTGTGTTCTCTATAGTTTTTTGTAAAATATATATATATATATATATATATATATATATATATATATATATATATATATATATATATATATATATATATATATATATATATATATATATATATATATATATATATATATATATATATATATATATATATATATATATATATATATATATTAATAATTATCAGAATTCTTACTAACTATGCAGGGAAAGAAAAGCAACCTGAAGAGATCCAGTATAGCTGACGTGATGATCTGGCTCCTTCAGCAATGTCTCTGGGTCCTAAGCACCCACTGCTGGCTGATTGAAGATTTTCATATTGAGAGAATAAAAAAAAAAAGAGAGAGAGAAAAAGAAAAATTTTAGAGAAGAAAAGTAAAGCTAGAGAGAGAGAGAGGAGGAGAGAGAAAGTGAAAATGTGAATATGAGGAAAAGTGAAAGAAGTGAAGGTTTATATAGAAGTAGAGGTGGGCCCCCCCTCATAACATCTTTTTACTTTTTTGATTCGCAGGTCCAGTTCACGTGGTTTTACCATAACGGGCTCATTTTAAATTGGAATTCAGTTCTATCTAAAGCAGTGAATCCGCATGATTTTTATCCACCTCCTAAAATAGACAAGGTCTCAATCGAAGTTTAGAATCTCCTGAAATTGCAGAAAAACTAAAAATTTAAAAATAACTTGAAAATTGGAAAACAATCCAAACAGAGTCAGAATAGCCATAAATCATACATGAAGCTCTTGCACAACTTCCAATACTGAAAGGGACATTCAGAATGCTCAAAACAACATCCTAAGCCTTCTGATTCACACTTATTAGATTCAGCCTCTGTCTGGCCAAATTAGATAAGGGGGGGTAGCTGTGAACCCTCAAAATTGCACCTCTAGATAACCGTCTTTTAGTTACGAACCCGCAGGATTAAACCAAGCTCGAATTGAAACTGAAATGGGCCCGAAACGGACAAAAGCAGGTCGAACTGTGCGAGAGGCACGCTCGCTGTGTCGCCTTTTGGGCGGCACGCATTTCGTGCCGCTGGTAGGTCGGCACTCTTGTCGTGCCGCCAGGTGTGGCGCTGAATTAGTGCCGGCATCCAGGCGGCATGCCTGCCGTGCCACCTAGACGGCCGACGCGTCACCAGTGTCACCCATGCCACCGGCGACGCGCCAACGCCGCTGTCCGTACCGCCGGAACCTCCTATGGCAACTCTATAAATAGAGCCACCTTCAAGTTCATTTGGACACACTGACACGAATTGCAAGGCATTCCAACACATTCCAAGGCAAAATTCCTCTCTTTAAACTAACACACTTGTTGCTTTTAGATCCAGATTCCAAGTTTCTTTTGAATTCAAAGTGGAGTTGAGATCTGGAGTAAAGCTCGTTCCATTCGTTCGAAAGTCAAGAAAAGCAAAGGTATAATCCCTTTTTTATTTTTAAAATTCTAAATTTAGATCTACAATTCTCTTTAGGTCTAAAACTAAAAAGATCTAAAAACTTATTAATTTAAGAATCAAAATTAAGTTAATAAGCAAACCAACACATTTTTAAAACCCCTCCTTCGCAAGAAGAGAGAACTGCATGGGGTTCAATTCCTATTCGATAGGATACGCAGGCTGCCATTCTAAAGGGCATCAACTCCAAAATCTTTTTATCAATATTGTTTTCCTTTTTACTTTGATTTATTTGTATTAATCTTTTGTTTATGATTTTATTTTCAGTTTATTTGGGAAATCTGTGCTTTTCCTAGTACCCATAAGGGCTAGAGGAAAGATCCTCTTTATTTCAATTATTTTGATATTATAATAATTAAGTAGGATTTATCTTGCTTATTTATTGTCATTCCATCTCATCATATATATATATATATATATATATATATATATATATATATATATATATATATATATATATATATATATATATATATATATATATATATATATATATATATATATATATATATATATATATCTGTTTCATTCATCATCATAATCCTGTTCATGCATACACAAAAATTCCCTTTTTTTAAGAGTTATTTTGCATTTTTAGCCAAACTAAAGAAAATAATATTTTCTTAATTGTGTAATTACCAAAACCTGATCCCCGAGCCCTCCTTGGTCACTCGTGGATTGGTGCATTTTCCATTGGGATAAAGTCAAATTATTTTTGGAGTCAATTATGTTGGGTTTTCTTTAATTTTTCCAATTAAAATAAATAAATTAAAGTAGCGACTCCTTTTCACAATTTTCAAATCACAAAAATCAATTTTCTGAACTCATAGCGAGTTCCAATCGTGGAGTTTCTCTCGAAGAGTATTTCGATTCCTCAGCAGATCGGATCGGTGCTCGGGCGAGGCCTCACAAGGGGCAGTGTACCATTGAAAAATAAATTTTCTGAATCTTTCACCTTCAAATAATTAGCACTCTATCATGAACCCATAGAATCAAAATGGACCCAAATCGGATCAAGAACGAATGAAAACAGGCCAAAAAATGAGTTATGGCAACTCGTGGGTCGGTTGCGGCAACTCGCAGCCGGTTGCGGTTATCGCAGACATCCCTCCAATAGCCAATTGGCTACTATAGCTATCCCTGTGGTTACCCACAAAGCTCTTTGCAGTTACTGCAAACTTCAGATAGTTGCTGTAATGTGTTCTGACAAAATCCCACATCGAAAAATCACCCTTTTAAGCCTCTACACTACCCTATAAATATCTTGCACCTCACAACAACTTCTAGACATAATTACATGTTTATATACTCTCCCTAAAGCTTTCTAAACCCTATTTTAAGCTTTCCAATCATCAAAACCCTCTTCCTAAACCTCTAAATCTCTAAAACCCTATTCCAAAACTTCTTCTATCACCTCAAACCTTATTCATTAAGCTTTCTAATCACCTCAAACCTTATTCGTAAGTCTCCTAATCACCTCAAACCCTATCTCTAAGTTTCCTAATCAAGAAAAGGTGCAATTCAAGTTATTTTTTTCAAAGAAAATTCGTAGTAATTAAGCAAAGGTGTGATCTAAGTTCCTCCAAGAAGAGTTCACGCTATTCAAGAGTTCTTCTTCCAAAAGGAGTTCTCATGCTATCCCTAAGCCAAGGTGGAACTTAGATCTAGTGCCAAACTCATTCTCTATGTTCCTCACCACTAAAAGCCAAAGGTAAAAATTCTTTCCTTTTCCTTTTCAGTTTTAATTTCAAGATCTAAATTTGAAAAGATTTAATTTTTGCTAATTAAAATCTGACCTAATTAACAAATCCCCTAAGCCCTTTAAAATCAATCAAAACATGATAACAAAGGCAATGACTTAAAAACCCCTCCTTCGCAATAAGGAAGAACTATGTGGGGTTTGATTCCCATTCAAAGGGATACACAGGCTTGTCGTCTCTAAGGCATTCAACTCCACTAAAATTAACAACTTCTTCTCTCTATCACCTTTTTCACATAGTATATGATCAAAATTGTTTTTTTCTTAAATAAAAGTCTAACTTTTAATTCTTTTTATTATAATTGTTTTATTACTTTTTCTTATTTTAGTTGTTTAGATTATTTTTGGGAAATGTGTGCTTTTCCTAGAACCCATAAGGGTTAGAGGAAAGATCCCCTGATTTTAATATTTTAACTTGTAATAATTTTAAGTATTTTTCCTTTATTTTTTGCATTTTATAATAATCATTATCTCATATTTTGCTATACATTGCATGAATAATATTTGTTTCATGCATCATATTGTATCTATTCATGCATACATAAAAATTTCTTTTTTAAAAGCTATTTTGTATTTAAGCCAAACTAATTTTTTTTGTATTGTTTTAACTAAAACATAGTCCTTGAGCTCTCTTTGGTCATTCGAGGACTAGTGTTTTTTCTTAAGATAAATGGTATAATTTTGGAGTCAATCAAATTGGGTTTTTCCTTTAATTTCCCAAATAAAATAAATAAAATTAAAGTGGCGACTTCTTTTGCAAATTATAACTTACAAAATACAATTGTCTGGACTCATAGCGGGTTCCAATCGTGATGTTTCTCCTAATGAGCATTTCGATTCCCTTTAGTAGATCTGACTGGTGCTCGGGCGAGGCATCACAATTACCAATAGTGGAAGCGGGAACTCGATTAATCATATAAACAGTAGTAAGTGTAGCTTCCCCCTAAAAAGACTCAGGACATGAGGAGGAAATGATAAGGGCTCTAACAATGTCTAATATATGTCTATGTTTGCGTTCTGCTCTACCATTTTATTGAGAGGTACTTGGATAAGATCGATGAATAACAGTTCCATTTTGAGATAAAAATTGAGTTAAAACAGAGTCTTCATATTCCATAGCATTATCAGTACGAAGAATTTAAAAAAAAAAAAAAAGGAAAATTGAGTTTTTACTATGGAAGCAAACTGAATATAAATTTACAGTAAGTCAGACTTATTTTTCAAGAGATAAATCCAAGAAAAGCGGGAAAAATCATCCATAAAAATCACAAAATAACGAGAACCACCTATAGTAGGATGAGGAGTGAGTCCCCAAATGTCAGAATGAATTATATCAAAAGGTGCAATAGAGACAACATCACAGCAAACAAAAGGTAAAGCATGATATTTAGATAACTTGCATGAAACACAATCAAAATGTTCATTTTTAACATCTCCTAAACAACCATTGGAAATTAAGGATTTCAACCTAGAACTAGAAAGATGTCCTAAACGAGAATGCCAAATAGTAGATGAAATAATAGCTACAGTAATACAACTTGATGGTAAACAAAGAGAATTAAGCTCAAACAGTCAGCCCACTTTACGCCCTGTCCTAAGGATTTCTTTCGTCTGTGGATCCTGCATAATACAACAATTACTTGAAAAATATAAGTTAACATGAAGCTCACATAATTAATCAACAGAAATAAGATTCAATGATAGTTTAGGAACATAGAAATTATTTGGTAAAGATAGACCGGAAGTAAAGAAAGTGCCTATTTTAGGAATAGATAAAGCAAAACTATCAACTGTGTGAATAATAGGTGTAACGGTAAAAATAGACATATAAGTGAATAGGGAAGAGTCAGAGGTCATATGATTACAATAGGTATAATAAAAAAACCATGAAGAAGAAGTACCTGGAGTAACAAAGAGGACAGATGAAGAGGACACACTAGAGGGAGACTGTAACCATTGGAGAATGGTTTGAATATCCTGAAGTGTAAAGGTAGGAGAGGTAGTGTCAAAACCCTCAACAGCAGTAGCAATTGTGGAGAAATTTAAAGGCATAGAAGTACTCATAGATTAAGTAGCAAAGATGCCAAAGCCAAAAGTGTGTCGATTTTGAGATTGCTTATGATAATTAGCCTTGATATGTCTAGGTTTCTTATAATAATTGCAAGTAATAGCAAAAGAGAATCCCAGAGAAGTAGCTAAAGCAACATGAGGCTAAGAGATTGGTGTGGAGAGAGAAGGACCTGAGGGAGTGGCAAGGATGGCATTAGTGGATGACAATGATGATAATTATCATTCTACATGAAGTGTACTGGGACAAGTTTCCTCAGAAAGTAATTTCCAAATCACAACATCCAGTTTCGACAATGGACTGCAGTGAAGAAGTGAAGTGCTGATGGACTCAAATTCAGGGCGAAGAGTTATAAGAAGATGCTAAACATGTTAGCAATCACGAAGGTCTAGATAGAGACTAGCAAAGGTAGAATCAAGCCATTTAGGATCAAAGTTAGCTAATTTATCTCAGAGTGTCTAAAGTTCAGAGATATAGCTATGAATAGTCTAATTAGGTTGCTACTGAAGGTGATGAAGATGATGATAAATTTGGAATTGATGAACATCATTAGAGACAGCGTAATGTTTCTTGAGAAAATTTTAGACCTCATCTGCAGTATTAAAATGATGAAACTCGCTCTTAATGCCAAGCAAATAGGTATTGCGAAACCATGTCAATATCTGATGATTTTTGCCATCCCACTGATCAAGTCATTCAAGGAATTTAGAGTCATCTTCATCATCTCTTTTGACAGGGGTAGGAATATCACCAATGACATTTTGCTAGAGTAGACGGCCTTTTAGAAAATTGCACATTTCTTGGGACCACAAATCATAATTTGTCCCATAAAAAATAATAGTAATTAGTTATAAGATAGGTTGAGAACCATTGGGAACTTTGGAATTTTCTGTAGTAGCCATGAAAGCTCAAAATACTAGTGAGAAATAAAACAAAGCAAGCCTGAAAGGCAATGATGGAGACAAAATTGGATAAAATTGATGGCAAAAATGAAAACAAAGGGTTGAAAAACCTTAGGAATTGGTCTGAAAATGCAGAGAACTGGAGAGAATCAAACCGAGCCAGTCGGTAAAATTATACTGAGTTGAGTCAAACCAGATGGAGTCGAACCAGAGTTGAAGCATATCACCATCAGAGCATAGTGAGTTCTACAAGTGTATAAGGGCATGTGTGGCAGCTGATCAAGATCTTGCAAGTATCACACTGGAGATGAGGGAACAAGATGGTGAAGATATATCACCGATAAGAAGCCCAGAAATAGGTCAAATGAGTAGAACAGTGGCTGGAAGAAAAACTGACAGACCAAACAAAAATGCAAAACGCAGAAAAAAGAAAGAGAAAAAATATTTAGAGAGGCTTTGATACCATGTTACATAACAGAGAATTTTAAGAATATTTTATGCATTGAACATGTATTATGATGTACAAAGAGAGCACTATATATAGAGTTACAAAAGACTATGTAAGGAAAAGGAATATACAAGAATAATTACAGGCATTATTATGTGCATTGTAGGCTTGATTGCATGCATAATTGTGGGCTAATTATGTGCTAATTATATTCTATACATTAACAGTGGTAATTGAAAAAAAAAAAAAAGCCATCTAATATTAATTAGGGATATTATAGGAACAATATATCATTTTAACTCTAAAAACTACATTTTCTTAATCTGTATAAAATTAACTATGAGCCTGTTATTATGGGATAGAGGGAGTATGAGACAAGAGTATAAACTAAATACTCCCTGTTGACAAATTATAGTTTATTTTCGTTTTGACATAAATATTAAGGATTTATTTTTTTTATTATTTATGACAACTAATACAATTAATTATTTTAAAATAATGTGATAAATATAAGTATCCTAAAGGGCATATTTGAAAATATAATAATAAATTTAACTTAAAAAAGAAAATAGACTATTTTTCAAAATCCAAAAAGAAAATATGATGGAATATAAACAATAATTTTTCATTAGAAAACTATCACTATTCAATTTTCAAATTTAAAATATTGAATTTTATCAAATACCACCTAGTTACATGTATCAAAAGAAGTTAACATTTTAACTTCTTGATCAGTTTAATTTTACTTGTAGAAGCACAAGGAAATTATTTAAATAAATTTATGTCAACAAGTAAATAATTGTATTCTATAAATTCGCAAAAGATGTTGGTCCCGAAAATTTAAAAATGCTAAAAAATTGAAAAAAATAATTAATACATTTTTAAAATCCTATAAAGATAAATAAATTGAGAAAAAAAATTCTATAGAACAATAAATATTTTTAAAAATGAATGGAATATTATTAATATTTATAGATATTTATAATTAATATTTGGGTTTATATATTATCTCTTAAAAAAAACCCTTCAATTAACCCTGGATTTATGATGAATTTTTTAGATTATTTTAATTAAAATTCTAGTATTTAATTGTGTCTCTGGAAAAGTAATTAACACAAAATAATCTGATATGCAGCAATAAGATTTGCAGATGCAATGTCACCATCTATCCCAAGGCAAAAGCAAACGAAAATCAAAAGGGTAAAATCGAAAGAGAAAAGTTTGTACTTGTACTGCATGACTGATATCTTAATTACAGTTAGGGCCACACTGTTCATATTGCTTTATAAGGTTAATTAAGTTAACTAATTAAAATCCTATTCTAACGAGGAAATTAAAACCCCAATGCCACTTACAATTACAAAATAAATTCGCTCACTATATCCATTTGGACCTGAATCATCATATTTTTACAAGTGGACTAAGCATCTTGATGCTCAAATTTGAGCCTCACTTTTGGATCCACATCAGCACCTTCATATAAAATTATAAAAATATCTTTTTTTTTTTGCCAAACAAATTATAAAAATATCATTATTCAAGAATTCACTTAATAAAATAATAAGACTATATTTTTAATTAAATTTTATATTTCTAATTTATTTATTGTAATTGAGTCATAAAAAATTTCAAAGAGTCGAGTTTAGTTTAATTTTTTTGATTTTTTTTCCACATTTTAAAAACAGAGAAAAAAATAATCTTATATTTTAATTCGTCAAAAATTTAATTTAACTAAACCTGATCTTATTTTTTTTAAGGAAGTGAAAAATAAAAGGTCTCTAATAATATAAGAATTTTCTTGATTAAATGAGAGGTGAGGTAAATGCTAGTTGTACAGCTTATGTGAATAAAAGAAAAAAAAAAGAGTTAAAGGTTAAAAAAAAAAAAAAAAATTCTTTAGGCATAAAACAACAAATAAATGAAAATAGTTGCAAGGGGGAATCATATGGCCATCAAATAATATTTAATATTTATTTTATGCAACTTCTGTTTTAAACCTTCACCAAATACTCTGTAATTGTATATTAAAAAAAAGGAAATCAGAAATATTTTCTCACAGTGTATTTGTTTTTGAATCTTGATATCCTTTTGTTCTCAGCTCATCCGCTTGGACCAAAGCCAAAGATAAAAGATTCGGTATTAGATACGTTTGTGCTGTTTGCATTATAATTACTAGTAACTATTTTATTATCTTTTCCCTAAAATACAAAGCAAAGTATATCCCAGTACATTACAATGTGATTTTAAATTATGTTTGGATCTACTCAGCACCACCGCCCTTACTGACAAAGCCATAGGGAATAGGGAAAATCCAACCGATTCAGAAATTATGTATACAAATACAGATGTATACAATCCATCAACTTTGATAGTTATCCTTCCTATTATATCCCTTTTGATTAAAATATAATTGAGCGCGTCAAAAATTTTTTAGGGTCTTATTCATAACTGATTTTTATTAAACGATTGTGAAATTGATAAATCTATAGAAAATACAGAAAAATTCAATTGATTTAGAAATTATGCATACAAATACATACATATACTCCAACAATTTTGATAGTTATCCTTTCTGTTGTATCCCTTTTGACTAAAATATGATTTAGCGTGTCAAAAACTCTTGAGAGTCTCACTCATAATTGATTTTTAATAATCGATTGTGAAACTGAATAAAGCTATAGTGATGAGAATGAAGATGCATTGGAAGAATTCTACAAATATTTGCAAGTTAAAAATTTCAAAAATATTTTTCAAAATTGTCATTTCTATCAAGATAGCTTACAAATATATGCAATCCAACAATTGTACATGATTGGTGAATTATCTAAGAAGAATATGAGGTTGCATGAAGTTTCCTACAATCCAATTAAGGAAATTTGGATCATAAGCTGTACATGTATATGGATCTAATCATATTCAAGGAAGTTTCAAGGATTTTATCAACATGTTCAAACCCAATGTCAAAATGAAGAGATTAAAACACATTCCAAGTAATTGGGGCCTAAAGCCAATGATTTCAAGTGGATGAAGGCCAAAATTATGAACAATATTGTAAAATGATTCGTACTGATAACATGTTATAAATATAATGGAGAAAAACAAAAACAAAGAATATAGAGAAAATAATAGTTTTTATAGTTATTCCATTCAATAGTATTAGGCTCTTTATATAGAGTACATAAGAGAAAGAAATAGGAAGTTTTTCTAATAAGAAAAATACAATCAATACTAATATGAAAATTAGAGTATTCATACATATGTAAAGACATCAATAAAATCTTATCATATATCATAGCAATATTTAGGAAGTTATGCATTATGATAAGTTATAAATAAGTTTTATAATTAGTAGAGCTCGAGTTTAGATCGATTATAATTTATTAATGAACCAAACTTAAACTGGAACTTAAGCGAGTCAAGCTTGAACATATTTTCAAACTTGATCCAAAACTCAAGCTGGAGCTCAGAACAAAAAAATCAAGCCAAACATAAATAAACTAAAACTCAACTCGGCTTAGCTCGTTTGCACCCCTATTGACAACCACCAGTCTTTAATCTGCCAACTTGTCTTCAGTCTGCCAACCTCTCAATCTTCGGTTTGTCAGCATGTCCCACGTCTTATCTTTCACATATTAATTTTATGGGCTTCAATTTAATTATACAGACCCTAATTTATGAGTCAAAAATAATTAAGTCATTTTTAACCCAATATTTAAACCCTAGAGTTGAGGCTAAATTACTATAATTATGGGTCCAACACTTTCTAAAAAGAGATTGCTATATAAATGCCTAAAAAATATCACTCTTATAAATATATCCTCATTTTTTAATTCTAACTTTTATATGCCCCACCCTCTTTTTTTTTTTTAACTTTTATATGCTTCACTTGAAGAACATGGAACCAACAGATGGAATGGCAATGTGAACCTTCAAAGATTAATCCCTATAGAAAGGGAGATGAGAGATGGTGTTTAGAGCAAGTACGGACCAAAGAAATGGTTGTTAATGCTCATACTAGGTCGGTGAAATACTAGTCTTCTTATTTTCTCTAAAACCTAGTGCTTTAACAGCAAAGACCTTCAATATATTCTAAATCCAACATCATTAGATAAGCATATATATGTGGCAATAGTTAATTTTTTTCTTCAATATGGACTTGAATTCTAAATATAAATACGAAAACTATAACAAATAGAGATAAAAAGATGGAGATAAATAGTGATAAAATATTATTTCTATAAAAAAAAAGAATTTTTTATTTCAAAAAAATTTTTTTTTACCATATAAACTCTAAAAATTCACAACAAATCCGACCTCAATCTCATCATCAAATCGTGAATATAGAAAAAGCAAGCAGAAAATCTAAAAAATTGTAACTTCTTGAACATATATTCATCAATTCTTCAAATTTTTTATGGTAAATTACATGCATTTTTTAATTTTGTGTTGTTTTAACTATCATCGTATTAAAAATCTTCAAAATGAATAGATTATATAATATTTTTTTATGAACTTAAAAGCTTTAGAAAAAGAAAATTCAATTACAAATCTTAAATATGCAAAAAACTAAAAAAACAACCAATATTTTAAAAATATTAAAGATAATATATGCAAAGACAAACAATCAACATGCAATTAACATGTTATTAACCAAAAATTAACCTATAATTAATGACAAATCAATATCTGATTAATCAAAACACAACTTAACAAATATAAAATGCCAGTGATGTAAAATCCATATCAATTGAGTAATACAAAGAATATATAACACGTGTAATTAGGGTATATCCAATAGACGCATGTCCAAATGGGTTTTTTCAAAGTTTGAATCTTTGACATGAAGTGATTAGTTAGATAATCAGTAACATTTGTAATTAGAGTTATGTCACTAATTGACATATATTCAAATGGGTATTTTTAAAAACTTAAAACTTTGACCTGTGGTCATTAATTATATAATTTTTAATTAACATAGTTTTCAATTATTCTAATGTGCAAATCAACATGTGTAACTAGAATTATATCCAATCAACACATGTTCAAATAGATATTTTCTAAAACTTTAATATTTGACATATGGTGATTATTAGATAAATTTTAATTAACATAATTTCTAATTATTCTTATGTGTAAATAAAAAAAAAACAAAAATAAAAACAAAATAGACCACTCAAAATAAAAAAAAAAAATTTCACTTTTATTTTGTGGACTAAAAAATTATGATATGATAAAATAAAATAAAATGGAATTTAGAAGTAAATAGTATATAACAAGTATATTTTCGGTATATCTCTTAATTTATGCTTTCATTTTTCTTAAAAGATTTAACATCCTCTACTTTTTTCTTCTTTGAAGAAGCATAATCAACACTCTTTTTTTCTTTTTTTATAGTGAGACTCATCATCAAAATTAAGATTAAAATATATACAAATTCAATAAAACAATATTTAAATTATAAAAGTTTATTAATATAATTTACTGTCTCTTTTGATTTGATATATATTTTCAAAAAATTTTGGATATTGAATATTATATGAATCTAATTGTATAAAAGGAATACATCAAGTATATATTAGATAAAAAAAATTACACTAAAAAATAATAAATAATTTTCAGGATTCACAGCGAAAAATATATAATGAGCATATTTTTGGTTTATTTCAAGTGAGTATATTTATTTATATCTTAAATATATAAAAGAGACAAATTCTTTCCTTTGCTTTGGACATTTAACACCCTCAACTTTTTCTTTGGTAATGGTACTCTTACCCAAATTTGCCTATTAAGATTTTAAAATCTTTTTTTTTTTTTTAAAACTCAAACACGAACCAACTATATAAATAAAATAAACCGAACATATAAACTATGAGAATGGTAAGATGGAAAACCATATATATATATATATATATATATATATATATATATATATATATATATATATATATATATATATATATATATATATCTATATCTGTGTGTGTTGTTTGACTTTTATCAAACAACACACACACACATATATATATATATCAAAATATTTTTCATAGGGCAGATCAACTGTGTTGTTTCCTATCCATAAAACATTTGGAAGATAAGAACAAATTTCTTTTTCAATTTTATGTTGAAAAATGGTGATCTTGATTTTAACGAAATCAGTTTGAATATTATTTTAATTTTTTTTAAAATG